>JAQQZR010049151.1:0-18261 GCA_030068235.1 Notoglanidium macrostoma
CCTGTGGTGGACTGGCGACCTGCCCAGGGTGTACCCCGCCTCTCGCCCGAAGATGCTGGGACTGGCTCCAGCTTCCCCGCGACCCAGACAGATAAAGCGGTATAGATAATGGATGGATGGAAGTATTCTAAGATAAACGGTAGTTAATTACTAAATATAGAAAAGTACTTTGGCTTGTCTTTGGGGCAAAACTATGTAGGAGTATATTGATTAGCCTATAGTGGCTTGCTGCTAATGTCAGGGTGGAATGGCCAAACGGCCCTTGGGATAATCAAAGGCTTTCTTTAAATAGCATCAGAAATGAGTAGTTGAAAGAAGCATGGGTGGAACTTGCAATGCAATTTCAATGCAAACACTTCATAAACAGAGGGATGCACAGTCCCCATGTCCAAGAGACTAAAAATTTAGTTTGTTCATGATTGCAGTAATTCAGCAACATGTCAATTAACACTGAAAGCATTTCTAAAATATCACCGGAATGAAGTGCAAGTCATGTAATAGTTATGCTTTCATTATAATCAACCTTTAAATCTACAGCATCTTTATGAGACACACAGAAATCACAGAATGATAGGGAAAAATGTAGTTAGCATCAATTTTATAATATATATTATATTTATATCACAGCACTGTTAATTCTTGAATCCAATTGATTGATCCAAATGTTGATTAATTTTCTATAATAGCCACTCTGACAGAAGTGTAGAATGTAATTCAAATGATAGGTTTATATTGCTTTCATGCAGTAATTCTAATGTTATCTATGTTCTATGTTATTATTTCTATAATTAAAAACTCATTCACAGGAACTTGTTCAGTTAAGCTTAAAACAAGTCCTGACCTCAGCCCTATTGGAAATATGTGGACTGTGCTTAAAAGTCAGGTCCATGCCAGGAAACACTGAACTGGGTTAGTGTGGGTTAGAGTGATCAAATAATCCAACCATTTATGCCAGAAGCTTGTTGATGGCTAACAAAAGCGTTTGGTCAATTTGAAATGTGCTAAGGGACATTTAACCAAATATTAGGTGTGCTGTACCCTGTGTTGATTTTATAAAATCCAAAATAAATTAAAACTTGTGCACCAATTCTTGTTTTGTACAACCATTCTGCCACAGACAAAGTGAAGGTCAAAGAAATCACTGAAAGGTCAATATTACCATGACATTCGTGTCCAGGGTGGCATTCATGTCCATGTATGCAAACTTCTGACCGTTAATGTATTATCCTTGCTGGAGGCAGTTGAATTGGCTACTGCAATGACAGCCTTGATTTATATTCACTTATGCCACAGTTTCATTACTGTAGTTGAAATAAATTTAGTGTTTACTTTGTGTACGTTCATGATTGCAGGAAACTTAAGCTGCAACAAATTGCCACTTGTGCTGTATTTATTTATAGCCATCCGGATTGCAATGATTCTCTACCTGGATGCATCTGTATGATGATTCTGAATGGTGTTCTTTATGAGGAGACCAGATTGCAAATATATTCTGGGATTGCTATGAAAAATGTAGTATGCCAAAGAACATCACACACTTACACACACACACATGCATGTTTATTTTCCTATCCTTTTGAGGACCTTCCATTGACTTAACAATTAATGCAACTGATTAATGCTATGACTGCACCTAAACCTAATCCGAACCTTAACCCCGGTAATGAAAAGGAAAGTTTTTGCCTCTCTTTTCGTATTTTTATTAAAAAAGTGACTACCCAATTGTGACTACCATCCAAAATTGTCAGATTGTACTATCCTTGTGAGGACATTTGTTCCTCATCAGGGTATACAAGCATGCATGCACACACACACACACACACACACACACACACACACACACATATATATATTGGGGGTTGGGGGGGTTGCTTTAAAAATGTATACCAATACAGCAGCTAATTACATGCTAAAAAAATGTAGTCAGTAACTTAATCTAATTACCATGAAATTAAAGTAATGTAACTGATTACTTTCCATTACTTTTGGGTTACCTCAATACTAAATATGCAGATGATGACAGCATTTTCACAGCTGGAGGGAAGAACTTGCACTGTGCTGGGATGTGACGTTCCCCTTTTCCATTTTACAGACAAAATAATGGGTTACATCATGAGGCCAGCAGGGTAGTGTATTATAAACTGTTTCCTACCATAGAGAAAGTCGCACTGCTGTTTCTGCTCCACCATCTCACTCACGTGTGTTTTCATGAAGTGACAGCATGTGCGCAGTGTGCTTCATAATACAATTCAACTAATAATGAAATTATTTGCAATTATTTTTATTATCGATTTCTATTTATTTTGTTGATTAGTTGTTGAATCCCTTTCATAAAATTGTAATCCTGTAAATGATCCCTGTTTTTACTAAATGTATCAGTAATCTGTTTACATCATTTTTTTTCTGTTGCTATAATAAAATACAGTCACCTTTTTTTTATCCTAATTACATAACGCCATTCCATGTGTTCCGTTACTCCCCTTGCCTGTATATATGAATACATAGAATGGTCTGACTGAACAGAATTACAGTGTCAGGGTGCTAAGTGACAGGGCAAGATTATCAATCTGATATGGCCAAACTTAACATATTCAAACAATCCATCAGAAAATCATGTTTAAATGCATACATTTGCACAGCAGTAAAGGAGGGGAGAAGACGAAAGGAAGCCTTATTTTTATACAAAAAAAGATGAGAGGAAAATGCTAAGCGCTTATCAGCATTTGGCGCCCATGGCCATAGGGAAAAAATGCATGTAGAAAATAAAGGGTTCGGAAGAACATGAGAAATGAAGAGATAGATAAGGAAATGTAGGGTTGGATTAAAAGGGGGAGGAAAAATCTGAGATAAAGGGAAAGAGAGGAACAGGAACATATCATTTTGGACAGAGACAGAGAGAAGGAGAGACGGCTAGAAAGAATGCACTCAGGTTCAGCCAAATGTTAAAGACACCCTTAGGAGTCGGCTACATGTCTGCTGTTTGGGATTTTCTTCACTTCACAGTCTCCGTCTTGTGGCTCAGAGACAGCATTCCAACATTCTCACTTCCTCTCATCCACTTTGCTTCCACTGTTCACTGCCTATTTCTGATGTGAAATCTGAGAAAAAAACACACTCCATCATTATCATCAGTCTGCTTAAAATACTCAGTCAGTATAGAGGCAAAGAGAGTTTTCCCACTGCCTGCGTGTGCTCATGTGCTCATGGTTTGTGTGGTCAACTTCAGAATTATTGGCATCCTTCATGAAAATGAACAAAAACAAATATACTGTCCCCTTGGAAAGTATTGGAAAAGCAGTATATGCAACCAAATATTAGGTGTTATTTACTTTATTTTACTTTCTTTTGCTATAGCTTTGATCACCAAAAAAACATTGGGTGGTCTGTCAGCAAAGGTGCCTTATGTTTAATACATCTAGATGTAAAAATCAGGAAATAAAAGCTAAAATTCTGATCTGTCATCTCATTTAAATCTTTTGATTTCAAACCCAAATGTCTTCAGGGAATAGCAAAAAAAAATAAAATAAAACTTTAAAAAATAAAAATACAACAGTCCTTACTGTTCCAGTGCTTTTGCAGGGGATTGTATGTGGCTTCAACATGTTTTGATGGAGAAAAGTTTTAGCAAATTTAAAAGATAAAATAAAAAAAATCAAGTAGCACCATTTTTGTTCTGCAAAACGCTGGTTTCAAAATTACTGGTACATTGACAATCAGTACTGTTTATTTCATGTAATCATCCTTCACCAACAGTGGAAAGGTGACACAGTGGGTAACGTTGCTGCCCTATTTTGATCCAAAGTGTGGAATTTCGTTCAAACTCTCTGTGGATTTCCCCCGTGTTCTCTTGTTTTCTTCACCCTACCAAAAACATGTCAGTAAGTGGATTCACTACTCTAAATTGCCCCAGGTTTGAATAAGTGGGAATGTATTTGTGCATGGTGCCCTGTGATGGATTGTCATCACATCCAGTTTGTAGTGTTCTGCAAGCCCAGTGATCCAGAAATAGGATCCAGATCCACCATGGGCTCTGACCAGGAGTAGTAGGAGCAGTTATTGATAAATGAATCAATATAGGATTGGCCACTATTTGAAGGCTGCCAATGGTTATGCATTTGACTGTATGGTGTAATGTAAGTATATCAGTATCAGTTACAGACACTGTTTGAGTCATATGTTATTGCTAGAACATATGATGCAAATAATTATGAGGGCAATTACAACTCTGCAAAACTACTCACATTACTCATGCCAAATCAGCTTGGTAGTTGCAGTAACATTACCTGCATTTTTTACCTACATTTTTAATGTAGGCTATTTCAGTAATCATGGAGAAGAAGCAGGAGAGTAAAGGAAAATGAGCACTTGCACAAAGTGAGACAGAGAGAGAGAGAGAGAGAGAGAGAGAGAGAGAGAATACAAGGGAATATATTTAACTTAGAAAGATAAAAAAAAAGTGATTTAAATGTGAATATTTGAAATATATAATATATATATATCACAAATCAGCATGATAATAATACGCCAATTTTTTATTTATTTATTTTTTATTTTTTGTCCATGTACAAAAGGTTTTAGAGCGACAATTTCTTGTATCAGTACGGAATGTTATTAGCCTGAAACAACATGGCGCTGCAACAACAAGGGCGCTAGTGTATCAATTAATGCAACTTGAATTGTAGATGTACTTGCATCTATAATTCAGATTTTCAAATAAGAAAACAGATAATATGCAGGATTTACTGTACCCACAATACTGTAAGAATGGAGTGGATTCAACTTTTTCACCTTCTGTTCTTTAAGTTTTACCTCAGTACATACTGGAGTATTGTACAAAACATTACACTGGTATGTTGTACATCACATGCCCTTGTGTTCTCAGTTTTCTCGTATATATATATATAAAAAGAATTTTAAGAAAATATAATGAATGACTCTGGTTGAATAGCACTTCTTTTAAATTTTGTAGAAACAGGAGGAGATGACCTTCCGGAGGTGGCCATGGCACTTCATACTTCAAACTGCAATCATAAATATAACTAAACAAACAACAAAGCTATATAGTTAGGCAAAATTCCTGGAGTTGTGTTTGAAAGTCCAGGGGGTATTAGAAATTCAACTACTGACTGATTTATTCACTGCAACAAGATGTCAATGATGCATTCTATTTCATAACAATTTTTAAATGCTCAGTAACCAATGAGTAGAATATATTGGGTATAATATATTTATTTTATTAATATCTATATTAATATTTATAATAATATTAAAAATTTATAATAAGATGAGATACTACAGGAGAATAAGGTATTTTTTAAACAACAAATATTCTTTGGTATGCAATTGCTGATTTTTTGTAACATTTTCACTTATTTATACAAATGATGCTTCACCTTATTAAATATGCATCCACTTGCATACTTAATAAAAACAGAAAATGGTCTTGACATTGTTATAATTATTCCACTGTGAATACTGTGAATAAAAGTAAAAAAAAAAAAAAATCCAACAATTCGATTTGAAAATCATTTTCTTTTTTTTTTGTTGTTCAAAAATCAACATTTTGGCCAATTTATGTGTAATATACTATTTGGGGCTAGAAATGAACCTGTAACATTTTACTTTTCGAAATATAAATTCAGTATATAAATAAATAAATATAGTATAGAAATATATTGACATTGGGTTTAGTATTTTTGACATTAAAACCATAAAATTTCCACTTCAGTGAGTGTGATTTATAGGTTTATGAAGAAAACTGATGTGTATATCTTATGAGACATAAACTGATATATACAGCATACCAGGAAATAAGATTTTCAGGGATATATGACATGAGGTGATTACACTAAGTGGGCAGAGCTAAAGCTCTCTTCACAGTTGCTAAGAATTGACATACAGTGAAATAATCAATTTTCTGTTGCATTTTGATACTTTATATTGCTACAATTTAAGAAAAGATGCATTGTTATGAGCCTGAGTATTGTGAATGGTATTCTGTTGTAATGTGGTGTTATCTGTCCTCCCTGCCTGCAGGTGGTGCTGTTTATCTGTATGTTTGGAGTTGTAGGTTGCTGATTGGATGGAAGACTTAAGACGCACCATTTTTAAATGACCCTTGCTGAGACTGAGGAAGTTTTGCCTTTGTTCTCCCATCTCCCAATCTGACCATGCTGAGCAGAGTGACAAGTGAATGACTTGTTCAGGGTAGAATTTTGGTTAGAAATGAACTTAAGCCTATGTAATGTTGAGGCTGATTTTATACTGGAGTTGCTCTAGTTCCTTGTGGAACTGACTGCTCACTGATAAAATGCATTGCAGTCTGGGTAATTGTAGGGGTAAGAAGCCATTTCCTTTCCTGTACCTTTTTCCCTTGTTTTTGTTAGGGAGTTAGGTAAGTGACCTGTATTTTCTTTTCTTTGCTTTGAGGGTGTTTAGTGGGGGTAATCTTAGTTTGTTTTGTTTATTATTTTGGCTGTGCTCACCCCGATGTGTGCTTAGCCTGGGCTTTTGGACTAAATTAATCTCTTGGACTGCAAGCTGGAGTAATGGTCGTTCTTCAGAGTGGGAGAAACAGAGGGGAAGCCATTTTTTTTATGCTATGCCTGGTACCCCTAGGCTGGGGTGTAACAGCATTAGGGGTAATTTATCAAAAGATCTATAAAAAAATTTCCTGTAGAGTCTTGCCTTAAACCACTGTAAAAAAAAAAAAAAAAATTGTGTGGTACACTACTGTTATGTGTATACTGATGTGCTTTATGTGGTCCTACAGAATTGTAGTATTACATATGTAATTGTATCTTTTTGTTTGTCAGATTTTGAGCTTCACATCAGAGATGCACCAATGTGTGCACCATTCATGGGTGCATGAATTCATTCATTCACCTCCACAAAAGGAGGTGAAGGCAGAACATTATTAGCCACTGGGCAATTGTGGAAGTTCCACTATCAGGAAATGTCAAACAATGACCCTTATTCATCAATTCTGCATAGAAATCAGCGTAACTCTGAGTGTACAAAAGAATCTGTGTCAGTCGTATGGTATCAACACAACTGGCGATTTGAGCGCAATTGAGATTTAAGCCCAACTAATCCCTTATTTACATGCAATATGCATATAACACACCCAAATTTACCCTCATATCCATCTAATTTACATGAAATATGCCCTAATTTATCCAGGTGTTGTGATTGTGAGCCACTAAAAGGAAATCATTTTGCAGACTAGGACCTACATTAAAGCTTGCTGAAAATAAAAACCTTGCTTTTGGTATCCAAGTTGCATGCATTCCAGCTAGGTATGAAAATGATATGTACAGATTACAGGTTACCAAAGATGAAAAAAATCAAAGGAATTTGCCTATGCTCATTTTATGAACAGATTGTTATAAATCAGCACATTTTTCAGTATAATTTTCTTCAGGATGGATGCAGGGCAGACGAAGTAGTCACACAGTGTGGTTATTTGGGATAATGTCAATTCCCACAGTGCTGCTCAGGTATGCAACTGGTTCACTAACAATCCAACTCTCACCAATATCTTTCTACCAGCAGGTTTCCTATTCCTCAACTCCATAGAGTTTTTCTTCTGTATGGTAAGAAACTGTTCTGCAGACAGTAGGGGATGCTTTAGGGTTCATAATACCTGAATCTATATAGGAATGGATATGGGGTAATATTGCTCATGAAATGGATAAGCTTCTGTAGTTTGTGGTATGGGTCCCTTACCTTCTTACCCCCCCCTAAGGACACCCTAATAAAAATTTTGTGGATGAATTTGGTTGCATAAAGAGGTATTCTATGAATTGTATGGCTTGTCTCTCAAATTCAATAGCAGATGCAAACTGATTTTACAGCAAACAATTGATGTGCTCATAGTTCTGAAAACATCAGGTGAAAAAGCTGACTATGAAGGCTGAACAGGAGGTGTCATTTGGAAAGGTTTATTGAAAAAAAAAATTAAGTCATCAATTATATGAATCCATGATAGGGTCACTGCAATTATGTAAATCACTCTCGGCAAGAGCTTGCTCAAGCAGGTGAGCAAGAGTCTATTGTACAATTAAATGTGCCCCCGTTGGAACATTTTAATCTGCCGCCCTACTTTAGACCGGAATTAAAGCGGGTCATTGTTTCTCATAATTTTATTTGGACCGTAATATGTAGAAGCCAAACCCAGGTCTCTGCGATCTCAATTTTATGGTAGTTTAGTGCAGCTTTTAAACATTATTTTACTGTAATACATATAGCAAAGAGCTGTTGATGTTCTGTATATGATATATATACTTGTAAGTGCGAGTATCATAGGCCTATTTGTGTGCTTATGTGCATGAATGTGCTGCGTTAATGGAGAGAAGGAGTGTTTAGACATGTATGCGATTATGTTGAAACTCCTGTAGCTTAAACCGAATTGTGGCATTGCTATTATTGTATTTTGAATAATGCTATGTATTACATGCAATGTGCATGTGCCTTGAAGAATTCACTGTGCTGTAATGTATATGAAACAAATAAAGGCTTCTTCTTTTGATGCTGGTATGGCAGTGTTTTTTGTTTGCAGATGGAATAGCCTATATGTGTATGGTGGTGTATATTTTGTGTGCATATAGAAAGACTTGGTACACAGATGATTATTTGAAGAACCATTGGTGCTCCCTTTATTCTTCTCTAGTGCTTTTCAAAACTCAACATAAATGTAAACAAAATTCTATCAATATTTCATGGCTCTCATCTCGTTCAAGTTCAAGCTTACACTCTTTGCATGTGTGTGTTGCAATAATACTTATGATAAAACCTATGACAATAGTCAGTCAGTCACAAGAACTGCTTGACCCCCTTTGTGGTCTCCGCAGGCTGTAACATCTGCTGTCTTGTCAATTTTGAGATGCACCTGCCCATGGCCCAAGTGTAAGTCCAGATACTGTACTTCAATCCATCTAGTTGCAAACTTAATTGAGTTTGCTAAGGCTTGTGCACATTTCAGGGATTTTAGTGTGGCTCTCAGATGTTGCAAATGCTGCTGCCAACCATTACTATAAATGATTGTCATCTATATAACCAGTGACACATGTGCTGTGAAAGTGAAGAGTTTTGTCCATAATATATTGAAACATGATTGGGGCTCCACACAAAACAAATGGAAGGGTGACAAATTGGTGAAACCCAAATGGAGTGGAAAAGTGGTTTTTTTCAGCCACACAAAAAGTGACCAACCTGTAAGCTTTAGGGCCCAAGACCATAGGGTTGCTCTAATCACTGTGGGACTCCTCAATTGCACCCATGTTGAGAGCATTGCATTGAGTTCATCTCTAACTACATATTTTTTGTTTGAGTAAATGACCGGGGTTGCTGCATACAACCATACTCAATGGGTGGGTGTCCATGAGGTTTGTACAACTGGGTAGAGGAAAAAAAAACATCAGAAATTCTCCTTGCAGCCTGACAATCTGTGCACTCTGGGACTCCAAAAGATGGTCTCCACAGGCAACCGGGATGGCTTGACCCTGGTTTTTTAAGGACATCATTTGTCCCAGCTCCTCTCTCTCAGAAACCACCATCGCTGAGGCAACAGAAACAGTTTGGCTCCATGGTTAAAGATGGTTGAGGTAGTATATATGCCTAAATTCATTTGCCTGATGATAATTTTCCTGTGTTGGTTGAACCAAGGTCTGGAGTTTTGCTCATAGGTCCAGAATGCAATGAATTACATTTTTATTAGGTGAGGGTCCCCACTTCCTAATTTTCCCTAATAATATCTGCAATCCCATGGGGTTTGTGCCTGTACCCTAATTTGAAGGGCGAGAATTCAGTGATGGCTTGTGAGACCACTAATACTTTAAATAAAAGGGGTTTTTGAGCCACTTATACCAATTCTGTAAATCATAATGAACAAACTGAAAAATAATCATTTTTAATGTATGATTTATCCACTTTACCAGTCCATCTGTTTGGGAGTGGTAAGCACTGGTGCAAATTGATTTAATCCACAAGAATTCATGTAGCTTGTGTAGGGCACTGACATAAATGTAGTGCCTAGTGAGTAAGAATTTCTTTCAGGAAGATTATTTGGAGGAGGCACTGAAAAAAAGAGTAGTTGAGTTGGCGAATGGACTCTTCACACATTTGTTACAAAGGGAAGTCTCCAAGGCCATTCCCCATGGAGGTGGGTATGGGGTGTGTCCTCTGAGATATCATGAGGTGGAAACATTGTTGATGGCCCTGGAACCTCTCCAGCCAGAGGGGCACACACCCCACACTGTGGCAGGACCCATCCACAATCATACTTTATAAGATTTTCCTAAACCCTGGTCACTTTGACCACCTCAGCACTCTATATTTGGCCCAAAAATATGGGTATGGGCATCAGTGGATATTTGTCAATATCCCCATGCAACCATTTTATCTTCACCAATTGTGCATTTCCCGGTACCTCGCATTGTATTAGGCTTTGGTGGTGTATAGGAAAACTCAAATTCCAGTTCAAGCGAATGCTCTGTGTGTGTGTCTGTGTGTGTGTTGCGTGCAGGTTCTGCCAAATCTGTCACTCTCTCTGTCTAGCTCACAGCACCTACTTAACGCAAGAACGTTACGTGCCTGTTCAACACAATTTCCCTCTCTGTCCGCAACTGATGCTCAACCATGCCACCACTGCCACAGATGGGATTTGTCTAGTTGTGTTATGCATACATTAAATGAGAGCATTGTAAATAGTTCATTCATATTCCATAATACAAGTAAGCGCACAGTAAAGCCTGAGGCCCCACTAACCACATGGTAATGCACAAAATGATCTATCATTTTGAGTGCTATCTTCCAGAAAATTCTAAAATGTATAATCTTGCTAGAGGTTCACTCCTGCTAGTATGCAATGGCACAGAGCCACTGAGATCACATTGTGTCAATTTTAATAAAGTGTGGCACACCTGACAAGGCCGTCTCATGGCCTTGAAATTTTTAATCTATTCTTGGAATGTACAGGCAGCATGGTGGTGCAGTGGTTAGCACTGTCACCTCATGGCAAGAAGGTTCTGAGTCTGAACTTGAGAGCCGACAGGAGACTTTCTGTGCACAGTTTGCATGTTCTTTGTGTTCCTGCATGGGTTTCCTCTAGGCAGTTTCCTCCCACAGTCCAAAGACATGCAGATTAGGTCAACTGGCCCCTCTAAATTGCCATAGGGGTCAATGGTTGTTTGTTTTAGATTGTCGCCCCTGCAATAGATTGGCGACATGACCAGGGTGTACGCCGCCTCTCGCCCGAAGTCAGTGGGGATTGGCTCCAACTTCCCTGTGAGCCTTAATGGATAAGCTATATAGATATTGGATGGATTGGATGTAGGAATGTATATAAATCTTTTGATTATGATATAAAGGCTACACCTTAAGCTTCTCAAGATATATTTCATGCCCGGAAAATGTGGAGATGACTGAAAATATTACAAATTCAACCTTGGAATTCTGAATGAAGATCTACTAGATATGCTCTCTGGCACCCCAACATGAATATACCCCACTCCATTAGCCCGTTTCCCCTTAAGCAAATTCTGAAAGTGAATAGACGTTTTCTTCTGTTCCTGCCAAATAATTAACTGGAGGCCACATGATAAGAATGATGTTCTACAACATTTTACGTTGTGGCCTCAAGTTAGACGATTTGTTGTCATGACACTACATAATAATAATTCTTAGCCATAAGATATGTCATTTGTGGCAACAACATATTAATTCATGGAAATGCCTTAATAAATATAATAACCCTAGTAGCTCCAGTTAATGGTATCCTAAAAAAAGTTGTATATTTATGGAATTTCTGTACAATCTAAGCTAATTGTTTGATTCAAATTTAATCATATATACTTTGGGTTGGGATATTTAATTCTGCAATGGAGGAGGTTTTTGCAAATTAATGTGCGTTCTCACAAAGATGATTATAGTTTTGAGGAAACTGGTACAATGTTTCAGGAAATCTGTCTTGGCAATTGGGAAAACCTGTAATAATACTTCATGGGAGAGGAAAATGTGCATCGAACAATGGAAATCAATGTCATGCTTTCCACAATAGACTTCCAGCATCATTACCAAGCTGTGAAAAAAAATCTTTAATGATAAACCTTGAACCATAATTCCATGGACAGTCTATGGAGATTTGAGACAATGTTTCTATGAGTTTCAGATATTCAGTTACCTGGATATAACAGTGCATTAATAGATATGGAGGTGTGTTTTTTTTTTGGACGGTTGTGTATGTAAATGTGGCTGTGATAAACATAGACATATCTCAGACAGTGATTATGAGAATGACAAAATAAGTGATGCTGAATATTCATGTGAATATTATGCCCTAGAAAAGTAAGTGTTCTTTGCAAAGGTCTTGCAAGTCCAGGACAAAGTTTCTGCATTCACTGATCTCTTTATTGGTGTCACATATTTGGAAAGGAAGCATATGCAAGTGCAGACAAAACATTTATTTACAAGGACATATTATAACACAAGTAGTGAGACACAGCCAAAGACCAGCGAGGTATGCTAGACAAGATGTGATATTATAGATGTGCTTACGGGTGCACACAGTCATGCGATATTTCCATACTCATTCAACACTATCTAGGTGTTTTCTTTTTTCATTGTTGTTAGCCTTTGAGGTAACTGATTTGTTGCCTCAACAGATTTGTTAACTGTTTTGTTCATGGTTACATATTATATACGTGTAACACAGTGCTATTATCTGTAAACATGTCTGGTTAGTTCTCCATATATCCATATCTGTAATGGTATTCATATTAAAAACAGTCTGTGAATGCTGATGGTGCCCCAATCTCCGATACATCACTAAAGTATTCTCATCTACACATATGCACAAGACTGTTTAATTGTTTGATTGTTTGTTTTTGTTTTTATTTCCCCTGCTTGCTCCATTATCATTTATGTTGTGCATGTCTGCAATATTCTCTAACAAATTTAGTTAATCCTGTTTCCCAAAACATAAACAAGATAGTAACTTGGCCAAGCAAGTCCTAAAGATGAAGAAATGAAATGAAAGGAATGAAGCTTAGTCTTGCATAACATGTAACCTTTCTTTTTGGTTTCTTAAATTGCAAGCCGGGCAATAATTCCTGACATTAGATCAGCATTAGATCTCTACATCCTGCATAGCTCTGTAGAATATGAGGGGGGAAAAAAAGTTTCTACGAATCCCCCTCTACAGTGGAAGATTTGGGGCAAGTAGTCCCATGCTGCGAGAGATGGCTGCATGGAATAACAACCCCAAGCTCTCTATCCCTAAACCCCAAAAAACATAAATATATTAAAAACTGTATATTCTTGTAATATTTAGACTAATCATGCAGATCTAATTCCACTCTTTTTGTACTCTCATTGGAATGAAATGCTAACAAGAGACCTCTAATGTATTTTTTTAGATTTTTGGACATGTTAATGGATGATATTTTTTCATTGGTTTGGGAACACAGAAATCATGTCTTTTCAATAGTATGCTTTTTTTTTCTCAACAGCAATAGTGAAAATAATAAAAAGGCTGAATTAATCAACAACTTTAATTTGCAAGTTATCTCAGCTGTGCTGGGCATGGGTGTAATTAGCTGTTTATGTGAACACAGTATCTCCTAAAGGAAATGGTTTAGTTGATTGTGATTATGTTTGTTATGTACAAGTTATTTGTGCTACTCAAAAAACAAGAAAAACTAAGAGAAAGTTGCCATTCCCAATTACAGATTTAAGAGATATGAATGCAGTGTTTAATGGTTATGTAAATGAAATACCATGTAAAAGAACATCTGAAGGCGGTGCAGTGGTTAGCACTGTCGCCTCACAGTAAGAAGGTCCTGGGTTCGATCCCCGGATCACCCAGGGTGCCTTTCTGTGTGGCGTTTGCATGTTCTCCCCAAAGACATGCAGATTAGGTCAACTGGCTACTCTAAATTGCCATAGGTGTGAATGCGAACGTGTGTGGTTGTTTGTCTGTGGTGGACTGGAGACCTGCCCGGGGTGTACCCCGCCTCTCGCCCAGTGTCAGCTGAGATTGGATCCGGCTTCCCCGTTACCCAGATGGATAAAGTGGTATAGATGATGGATGGATGGATGGAAGAACATCTGAAATGTGATTAATTGAGGGAAGCCTGTGGGGTTAGTGACTCAATTACCTCTACCTAGTTCAACATTTGTACACTTGTTTTCTCTGTGAATGAAAGAAAGGGAAACATGTTTTACAATTAAGTTCGGAGGCAGAAGACAAACAAATAGGCATTTTAGCAGGTGCTTATACATTAAGATATTGACTCATAGCACAATGTACAAGAGGACATATATGTGTACTGAGCAAATAAACAAGGGCAATGCATGTACTGTAAATTATGTAAAATCATATGAATCAGGGTATGAATCCAATAAAGTAGGACAAACATTGTCAACTAGTGTACATCCAGATGCAGAACCAGAAATGTTTTTTAGTGGGCTGAACCAAGTACTTGAAAAGATACGGTAGCAGGGCAGATAAACATGTGAGACAACTCTCTGTAGTTCAGAGACTCTGGTTTTCTCAACATGAAACAATGCAACTTCTGTAGCAGTTCCTCTGTTACCAATCACATAAATCTATGTAAATGATTTATCTTAAAGAAGCTCATTTGACCAGAGACATTAGCTTAGAAAGGAAAGAGGTTTTTTTTTTTACAGATTTACATAGACTTTTTTACATTTTCTTTACCAATTCAAACTCTTCTGTATTTATAATGCTAATGGGTAAGCTTTAAGAGTTGTTGCTATTCAGTCTTGTTAGACGTTTGTAAGGAAAGGATATTTCTGTAACTGGACCAATTTTTTTGCTAAATCATTCTGATGGAGGACTTCATGATAGATCATATATTACTTTTAAAATTGATTTAAACTACAAATTTAAAATATATATATTTTGTTAGATATTTTGTTTGAAGAACACAGCACTGTGAAACCTCAGTAATTCCATGTATTTCTTGATTCCCCAGCACTTCAATTCAACTTAATAACACATTGATTAATCAAACTGTGTGTGCAAGTGAAGGAGTTTATCAAATATATTTGTCTGTGAGATGGTATTTGTGGTATTTGTGGCATTTGTTATTGCCATCCTTGAGAATTGCCTTGAAGAATGATTTGAACATAACTAAACTAAAGTTAAATAAAATAATAAAATAAACAATTTACAAACCACCAAAGAAATGTGAAGAAAATTCTCTTGAAGACAAAAATGCATCCAACCAATTAAATTTAATTGTATTTTATTTTACTTTGAATTTTATTTTAGCATAATGAAAATGATATGTTACAAGTGCAATGCTACATAATGCATTACTAGAGTTTATTCATTCATTCATTCATTCATCCTTAGTAACTACTTTACCCAAGTCAGCATTTCTGTTGTTTAAATTTCTAATTTGTCTCAGTTTTGAGAATCAATCAATTACATTTGTTATAAAATTATTTAGCAAGCATGGTAAACTTCACAAATGTATTGTGATTCTTGAAACTGAGAATGCAGGACTGTGCTGGTCTTCAGTGAGTCATGTTGTAGACTTTGGACTCACTAGGTTCAATCCTGATCTCAGGTTAATGCATGGTCCCTCTGTGAGTTTCCTCATGGTTCTCTGGTTTATTCAATCAGGTGAATTAATGATTCTAAATTGCCCCTAGATGTAAATGAGTGTGAGAATATGGGTTTGAATGGTTCGCTATGATGGACTAGCTTTCTATCCATTCCCACCTTGAGCCCATTAATCCTGACCCTGACCAGGATAAAGCAGTTACTAAAAATGCATAAATGAATGATTTGTGAACAGGTTTTTAACATATTTATAAGCATCAGAAATCAACACCAAAAAGGATTAAGACAGGATTAAGACTTAAGACAATAAAGCTGTGTAGAATCATTTGTACAGGGAAAAAAACACATGTAACAATTCTGATTGCAGTATGTTGTTAAAAAAATAAAACAAGGGAATCTAATATATTTTCTAATAGACTTCGTCATGCCATTACTAGACATTGTTAGAGTCGTGTTACGTTATTTCCAGTGAACTGCCTATGTTACTACCTGTGAATTTCTAAAACAGAATATAAAAATTTTATTAAGTGAATCCATATGAGATTTTATATTATAGTGCCTTTTTGACCATAAGATATGGGAGATGAAAAGAGGAATACTTTAGATCAGGGCACACTACAGCTTGGTTATATGGTTTTTCTTTGAAGAACACCCAATGCCTCTTATGGGCCTGAGCAACACAGTTTTATGTGGTAGTCAATAATGTATGAGCTGCAGTGGAGGGATGCTCATCCTTCATGTAATTGTAATAGAAAGTATACAAACAGGGCAAGGGCAGTTCTAGATTTTAGCCTTAGGGGGGCTCAGCCTACATGTGAATGATGTGAAAGGAAAAGGGTACAGTACTCATTGTGTTATTGTGTGTGCATGCATATACAGTACATCACTGCTCTATTATTAGCTAAATATTATAATATTATAATATTATTATATTATAATATTAGATAAAGTGCATGGTGTGCCGGATGACTGACATTACTTTTGTGAACCTGCTGCAGTTCAACAGCATTAGAAAAGACAGCATTATCATTCAGCAATCATTCTTTAACTTAAAAGAATACCAATCCAGATGTTTGCTGGTTAGCTTACTTATAAGTTATGCATGTAGTTTAGACTTCTGGACAAGTGGCATTCTGGAAAGCTTTGCTCGAGATGCTTTGATTCATTTCAAACCAAGGAAATAAAGGAAAGCAGTCTGGGGACAGTTTGTGGAATGTTTACTGCTGTGCATCAGTTCACACAATAGGTTTTATCATTTATGCTGTTAGCATTGAGCCAGCCTGTCCGGCAACATACAATAGGGTTTTTGTGGTTAAAAATCTGCTCCCCCCCCGCCTGCTAGGACTTTCTTGTTAGTAATTTTAGCAGCTCTGAAATTGTTTTCCCCCACATTGCTCTTGTGGGGGAAGCACAGTGTTGTATTAAACTCTTTTTCTGACACTAAGTGAATCCCTGCATTCTACAATGAATGGTCTTGCACAGGTGTGTCTCAGATGTGTTTGCATCTCAGGTTGCATCTTGGGTTATCAGAGATATTAATGGCAAATATGCTGTCTGGGTTTGTTACTGTGTACAGCCTGGTCATTGTTGTACCCCTCTCTCTGAGAAAAATGAAGTGCTTTCTAAAGCAAACAAATATACCAGGTAAGCATGATTTGTCATGGTTAATACTCTAACTGTATTTGGCACAACTGATACTGAAATACTACTGGAATGACCGGGCAGAAGCTGCGGTTTAATGTAATAAAGTGTTACAAATATTATATTTAAACAGAGTGACATGCTGGTAAAATTGTGGCAGTCATCTAAATTTAATTATATCTTAGAGAAATGGTTTTCCAAGTACATACATTTTGTTTACTCACAAATATGTAATTTACAGTTAAACTGAAGCCTTCTGAAAAGAGTCAACTCTCTTGTCTAATGTCCCTGCTAATTTACAATAGCTCTGTTTTGCTAAAGAGACTTGTGAGTTAACCATTACATGTTGTAACATAAATCCATTTTAAATATGAAAATATACAGAGCTGACCTTTTAAATAATCTGTCTAAATAACATGGCTAAATTCTGTTATATAAATTCTGTTTTGTATGATACTATCCATGAAGAATATAACATTTAAGACTATTTAAGAAAAAAGAAAATCAAAGGGTCATCAGACCAAATATGGACTTTGTTTAGTTTATTGCTGTTTATTGCATGTTGTAGTATTATTTTCTTTATTTTTAAAGTCATCTTTACTTTACAGCATTTCTTTGCATGTGCTTAAGGCTTTTGTAAGTTCAGTATCTATAAGCTTAACTAAACTGCAAATGTGCACATTTATCTCCAGTAATATAAGGGCTATTCACAGTAATTGTCAAATTACTCCAACAGCAATGTAAAGCTTTTTAAATTACCATGCTTACTGTAATGGACTTGTTATGATTAAAATCTGGCAACAGTGTTCCTTGCATATTACTGTGGAAAATGCAGTGAAAAGTCTAACAGTGCATCCTACAGCCCTTCACATGGCACTCTCATATGCCACATCAATACAGGATTACAAAAATGATCTCTTTTCATATTAATGAGTCAGATACATTAGTATCAGCATATTGGCACAGGTCAAGGCTCTGGTAGATGGATTGATGACTGTAAATGGTGAAGGATTGTGTGAATGAATATA
>JAQQZR010049282.1:0-18249 GCA_030068235.1 Notoglanidium macrostoma
GGGAGGAACAGGGGTTTAAATGCACAAAGGAGACAGTCAGATAGAACTCGGGACAACTGGAGACATTTAAGGATGTGGGGACTGAAAGAGGCAGGGAAAAATTCTCATTGTGACAAGTAAAGTGTATCTTGCCTTGCTGGGCAGCTCTCTGGGTGCTCAGCACCCCCAAAGCTCTGAACCTAGAATCGCCCCTGCTCAGGACCTACTGAAAGATTTTAGCCACCAGAAATGTAAAAAATATTCATACACTAAAATTCTCTTCATCAACATCCATGAAAAAAAATATTGGTATTCTTGAATATTATGAAGAGCATTGATGGTAATATGCTCTTTTTAGGCCACTGAATAAGTTGAAACAGATTTTAATTTGTGCACTGGCCAGCAGACCTTCCAAATAATTTGACAAATGAAATGACAAATGAATTTTCAAATACGATGCCAAGATACCTGGTGCACCTTCCATAAATCTTGCACAGTACAGGGGGAATTATAAAAAAGGAGAAAAATTGCTATATAAATGGAAGAGTTTTCTATCTTTTCATATTTTAAGGATAGACTTCATCAACATCAAATTGTTCACATACTTTACTACTGAATTCATTTTTTGCATACAGATTATTTGTGTGTTTAGGCCCTGTAATGTCTATAAGTCATGTCATATTAAACCCTATTTGATAGTACAGGCCAGAGATCTGATAAACTGGTGTATTTTATAGTGCAGGTGTGTTGCGTGTCATGATTTCTGGGATCTCTGTATCTTTTATCACAAAGACACTGCAGAACCCTTGATAGTACCCCTGCAGACTCCTGGGAAAAGTGGTGATAAAACCGTTGCCAGAAGGTAAAGACATGACGGCACCCTGGAACATAAAACAACCAGCCACTCCACCAAACATGAGAGTGGGGGGATGACAGCATCCAAACATCCTACTTTACCAAAACATTCTATGCCTGAGAACTGTCCAGATCTGCTTCTTTACCTAATAAAAAACAATTAACAAAAGGCTTGACTAAACAAATATGCTTTCAGCCTAAACCCTGCGACTGTGTCTGAGTCCCGAACACTAATTGAAAGGCTGTTCCATAATTGTGGGGCTTTATAAGGGAAAGCTCTGCTCCCTGCTGTAGCCTTCGCTATTTGAGGTACCAACAAATACCCTGCACCTTTTGATCCAAGTAGGCATGGCGGATCATATAAAAAAAAACTCTGGTGCAAGACCATTCAATGCTTTAGGTCAATAGTAGTATTTTATAATCAATGTGAAATTTGATTCAGAGACAATGCAGTGTAGATAAGATAGGGGTGATGTGAACAAATTTTCTTGTTCTAGTAAAGACTTTCACTGCTGAATTCTGGACTTAGTGGAGGTTGTTTATAGACCTATTGGAACAGTACAGTGTTACAATAATCTAACCTAGCGGTAACGAAAGCATGAACTAGTTTTTCTGCATTGTGCAGTGACATATTTCTTTTCTTATCAAAATTTCTGAGATGAAAGAAGGCTGTCCTAGTAATATCTATATGAGCTTTAAATGAGAGACTGGGGTCAATAATCACACCAAGGTCTTATACTTCTGCACATGGTGAAACAGAAAGGCCATCCAGAGTCACTTATGTAATCAGAAAACTTTGTTTTATCTGAATGTGTTCTAGTTATCAGGATTAATCAGAAGGAAATTAGCAAGCATCCATTGTCTAATGTCCTTTGCACAATCCTCAATTTTATTAAGATAGTGTCTCTCATCTGGCTTTGCTGAACCATTCAACTTTGTGTGATCAGTCTAACAGCGGATGCAAAGACCATGTTTACAAATAATATTACCCAGAGGTAGCATATATAAGGAGAAACAGAGGGCCTAAAACAGAACACCAAACTGTACCTTACTATGCATAGACGAGTCGCCATTTATGTCAACTGATATCAATCAGTCAAATAAGACCTAAGCCAGGAGAGGGCCATTCCCTGAACTCCAAAAAACTTTTCTGATCTATCAAGGAGATCTGTTTGATCAATGGTGTCAAAAGCTGCCCTAAGGTCAAGTAACACAAGCAAGCAGACACAACCTTTGTCAGAGGTTGTCAGGACCTGCTCCTCATGGCACCTCGCCCGATGGACTCGGCCGCTCGCGTAGTTCTTTTGATCTCTCTGTCGCACACACTTCCACATTTTTGCGCAAGCGACGGAGGACTACAGCTCCCGTGAGCATGTGCTCACGGGATCATCATGTGATCTGTAATTGGATGCATCTGCATTCAATCCATGAACAATCAGCCAGTGTTTTAAAAGGGACTCAGTTACGCTTCGGATTTGCGAAGCATTAGTTTAGCCGACGGACGCTAATGCCGATACTGGCCTTCAGTTGGACAGCTTACTGGGGTCGAGGTCAAGTTCTTTAATCAAGATTTTGATAACTGCTTATTTAAATGATTTATGAACATAGCCAGTGTTAACGAAATAATTGCTTATTTTGTAGAACAGGTTCATTTGCTTCTGGTATTATCTGTTACAGGAAAATTGTAGGTAAAGGATATAGTATACAGGTTCATGATTTTGATGAGGAAAGTAGTTCAGTCTCTTGAAGAGGGGTAAAACATTCTAATGGCTGATCTGATATAGCTATATTGTCATCTCCAGGGTTAGTTATCAAATTGTCTGGCTTTAAATTCATAGTCAGAATTTTTTTAATGATATTTTCAATTTTGACATTCATAACATGACATAAGTCATTGCTACTATATTTTGATGGTGTGAAAGTTCCTGTGGTGGACTTATTCCTTATTAATTTTGCTACAGTATTAAATAAGAATCTTGGATTATTTTGTTATCTTCTATTGGGGTGGAGAAATAGGCTGATCCAGCAGCACTCAGAGCTTTCCTACAACTTAGGATGCGCTCCTTCCTTGCTAATCTGAATACTTCCAGTTTAGTTTGATGCCAGTTTAGTTTTACATTCTAATTTCTGAGTGATCTGTTTTAGGTTGGCATGTGTCAGCCTTATACCAGGGTACAAATTTATTATCCCTAATTATTCCCTACTCCCTGAGCAGGTTTAGCCTGCTTGTCTGCTCCCTAGTCTTGACCTTTTTTGTCATGGATTAACTAGGCCAGTTCTGAGAAAATGTTCTATGCTGCAAGAAATGACAGCAGCACCTTCCTGAGTGGGAGAGGTCAGCCTTGCCTTCAAAACTTCTCCAATTATCTATAATGCCCACATTGTTTTCGCAGCACCACCTGGACATCCAGGAGTTTAGTAACAATAACCTGTTGTAAGCTACACTGCCACACCATATTGGGATGGAGCCAGAGCATACTACTGTATTGGACATCACCTTTGATGATTTAAACACTTCTACAAAGTTACTCTTAGTGAGCTCTGAATGACGAAGGCGTATATTGTTAGCTGCTACATGAATAACTGTCCATGAAAACCTGTGCTTGCCGAGGACCCTAAGATTACCTGCTATGTCTGGCACCCTGGCAACTGGTATACACCTAACTATAGCAGCTCGTGCCCCCAAAGGCCTAACTAAATCATGTGCCTTAATATAGAGTCTCCTATAACCAGAGCTATTTCAGGTTTCTCAGTGGATGCTTCACTGAGGAGAGCAAACTGTTATACATGTGAAGCAGAGAGGAGTGGTGCTCCTGTGGGCAAGCCCTAGCGCTACCTTTGGTTCTGCCATTATGCCACCGAGTCGTCACCCATTTGCCATGTTGTGAGGGCTCTAATGGCAAAGTTGGGGGATTACTAACTTCACTTAAGGCATCAAGAGTTTCCTCAAGAGTAAGTGGGTCATGCAGCAAGACAGTGACCTTAAGCACACAAATCATTCTACCAAAGAATGGTTAGAAAAGAATAACGTTAATGCTTTGGAATGGCCAAAAGTCCTGACCTTAATCCAAAAGAAATATTGTCGAAGGACCTGTGAAGCGAGCAATTCAAGTGAGGGATCCCACCAACATCCCAGATTTAAAGCTGTTCTGTATGAAGGAAGGGGCTAAAAGATTCACATAGTTTTGCCACCCCCATATATGTAATACTGGATCATTTTTACATTTTCACAAGTAAAATATTTTGTCTCATATGTTTAGGAGATAAAATCTGATTTTGAAACTCTGATGATGGAGCTGAAGTTTCACTACACACATCATCTTCAGCCTGTGAACATTAGTCTAACATCAGTGAGGAGTTGCAATGGTGCTGACTTACAGTGGAACTACAGTCCACCCTTGTCCCATCCTCCTCCAAGTAACACAGATCACCAGAGATTAATCCTTTAGTAGTGGCACACTGTAAAGGGAACATACACATCAATCTCCCCACAATTATTAGCTACAGGGAAATAACATGACCATGACAATTCTTCTTGATTTTATAGGAAAAAATGTTTCATGAACATCATAAATCTTGATTTGAAAATAATGGTGCTAATATTGTGCTAATATATTGTAACAATTCTAACAACTCTTAAAAATGCTCAAATGGCAGATTTACAATCCCCACTAAAGACTGTAAAACAGCATCTGGGGGTAATGTAAAACAGCATTTAGGGCTGGCCAAAATGACAAAATATATAATTTAATGATTCTTGAAGACATTTCTATAATAAAAGATTGATATAACCATATATGAGTTAGCTTACCAATTGAAGTTTGTCTACAAAAAAGTCAACAATTAAAAAAACATTTTATTTTCTAATTTGTTTATAATTAAAAATGATGAGTTTTATAAATTAAAAGATACCAAAGGCCAAAAAAATCTGACAACAACCATCCCATATACCAAACAACTGCTGAAGAAGCTCCACGCTGAAAGCAACTGAATGGGCACAGAAAAAAATTAAAATGAATAAAATCCAATAGCACTTCTATTGTCGAAGGAAAACTGGTTGATCAAAAGTTACATATAGATGGGAATGTAATTCCTACTGTATTAGTAATTCCAGTTAAAGGTTTGGGGCAATGGTATGATGCAAATCTCAGTGACACAATTCAGGTCAAATTATTGAGAGAAGAAAGAATCAGGGGTGCTCTAGTGGCTGCAGTTTGGATTGCTCTCTCAAGTGCTGTGCCCACTGACTGTTATTCAGATTGAAAAAATGGAGGTGATCAGTTCAATAAGAATGGATTATTATAGTGCTTTCAATAAAAATGGATGGGCCTACCAAGAACTTTCAGCAGCATCTACCACAAATGTAATGCAAAAATACACACCAAACCATGCATCTGTGCCATCTGAATTTACAATACTGTGCAAAAGTAAATGGTCATTTCAATCAAATGACCATTTAGAACTTGCTTTTAATTATTTGATGGCAAACAATAATGATAGGAAAATGTACAGTACATTGTTTCCATTTTTAGTCAAGCAATCATGCAGTATTTATTTATGCAAGTATTACAAATAAAATATTTACAGCTTTTATACTCTTTTTAACTGGTAAAGACCTTTGTGTGATTCATTAACTACCATTACCAAGCAATCATTGAAAAATGCATTCAACAGATAACCACAAAGGTCTTTAACAGTCTTAGTTAGTCTTAGCCTTTAACAATAAGTATTGTATGACTGCTAGAGTGTAAATGTAATTAACGTATTGAAATGTACCAAATAATTGATAATAAATGCTGATGTGATGAAGTGTTATCTTATATGTAGCACCTTGGTCCTGGAGAAATGTTGTCTTATTTCACTATGTCCTGTATCATCTGTATATGGTTGAAATGACAATAAAAGCCACTTGAACTTGAATGGCTATTTTACTGAGTTTTGTCTTTTGCACAGTACTGTACATACAGCATATGCACATATCCTAATTAAAATTCCAAAGCAGCATAGACTTCATCCATTTTTATAAAATAATTATCTTGTCCCCACTGAGAAAAACTCTTAGGTTATGTGCCTAGATTGTACAAGTGTGTTGAAACAAGTTATGCCATTATCCTCCATACGCTGGTGAGAGCAGCAATAGTCATTTAAACCTAAAATTGTAATCAGACTGCTCACGATTAAATATTCTAAACATACACACAAAAATGGTATATGTTTTCTGGTCAAATTTTGTACATTTACATTTATATGGCAAAGTAGTGCTTTATCTGTGATCTGTGTATATATGTATTGCATTACATTCATAAAATATTGTCTTACCTTATATTTATTGTATGCATGTACAAATGTTTTGCTACACATACAAATGTGTTATTACCATGCATGACTGGATGTACAAATATGTGGTTTACAGTACATTGATTTGCTAGGATTATGTGAGATTTTAATAATCCTGTAGCAATTACTACAAACAGAATATTACATATGATAATCTTTTCTGTCCACAATCCAAAAGACTGTAGACAGAACAGCATTAAGCAAATAATCTTAATGTTTTGGCTAAACAAGAAAAGCAATGGAAACCAATGTAGATCTTTCATGGAAAACATATTTTCAGTGGTAAGCTATAAGATATAAGCTGCATGAAGTGAGTTTAGATGCCACAAAACCATATCATCAGGGGTTTTGGAAAAATCAACTGAGTGTGCATGTGTGCTAGGAAATGTACCACATGTAAGCTCCTCCGAGGAACTCTGAGAAGGCATGATATATCCTCAACGATGCCATCCAAAGTCTTCTGTGAGCCAAATAGCTGCGGGTCATTATAATAGATATCCCTGTTTTCCATAAGACATAAGTCAAAACCTTTCCAGTCTAAAGAAAAAAATTCCCAAATTTTTTATTCTACTCAACAATGAATGAATTATTATTAAAAAAATAATAATTATAAGGTGGGACACTGTGTAAAAAAAAAAAAAAAAATACAAACATGTAAACCCAGATTTATCTGAACAAAGACAACATATCAAATGTGGAAACTGAGAAATGTTTGTTTTATTTTTAAAGAAAATATATGCTCATTTTTTATTTGATAGCACCTTTCAAAAAATTTGGGATGGAGCAACAAAAGACAGGAAAAACTGCAATGCTAAAAAAACACCTGGTGAAAAATCTCACAACATAATTAGGTTACTTGGCAACAGGTCAGTAACATGATTAGGTATAAAAAAGAGCATCCCAGAGAGGCAGAATCTATCATCCATAAAAGTGAAAAACTGCATGGGCAAATAGTGCAACAATTTAAGAATAATATTCTTCAATGTAAAATTTAAAAGAATTTGGGTTTTTCATAATCTAAGGTACATAATATCTTTAAAAGATTCAGAGAATCTGGAATCTTGTTATCAGCACCCAGTTCAAAAGCCAGCATCCTTGATGGTATGGGGGTGCTTTATTGCACATGGCATGGGAAGCTTGTGCATCTGGGAAGGCACCATTAAAGCTGAAAGATATGTTCTGATTGTGGAGCAACATATGCTACCATCCACCCTTGTTTATTTCAGCAAGACAATGCCAAACTACATTCTGCATTTATTACAACAGCATGACTCTGTAGTAGAAGAGTCCAGGTGCTAAACAGGCCTGCCTGCAGTCCAGACCTGTCACACATTGAAAACATTTGGTACATCATAAAATGAAATATAGGACAAAGGAAGACCCCGAACTGCTGAGCATTTGAAATCCTATATCAGGTAAGAATGGGACAACATTTCTCTTTAAAACTCCAGCAACTGACCTCCTCAGTTCCCAAACATTTACAGAGTGTTGTTAAAAGAAGGTCATGGAAAAGAGGTTTACAGTGGTTTACAAGCCCCTGTCACACCTTTTTTGAAATGTGTTGCTGGCATCAAATTCAAAACAAGCATGTTTTCTAAATTAAAAAACAAAACAAAAAAACCAACATTCCTCAGTTTCAGTATTTGCTGTTGTCTTTGTTTTATTTACAGTTAAATATGGGTTTGCATAATTTGCAAATCACCACATTGTTTTTATTTACATTTTACACAGCATCCCAATTTTTTTGGAAATGGGTTTTATAATTACAGTTTCACTTTACTACAACTAAGCTAAATATATTTTAATTCCTTATAATTATATTTTGTTTTTGCAACTGCAGATTGAGATTTTTTCCTGTAATCACATTGACATGCTGGTAGTAAATGTGAAGCCATATTATTATTATTATTATTATTATTATTATTATTATTATTATTATTACTATTATTATGATTATTATTTTTTTATTATTATTAAATCAGAGTATACACACCTTTTGGTTACATATGAATCACTTTGGACAAGCTTGTAAATTGTTGAAAGGGCCTTCAAAATCAGTGCTGAGAGAAGAGAAATACCTATTTAGTTATTATACAACATACTCTATTTGTCCAGAAAACAGAGTAAATATAATACTTATTAACTTATTATTAATATTGCACCCTCTAATAATGAACAAATTACTTGCCAATGGGTTTGATAACATTGTAAAACCACAGTAAACATTGTATATCATTGGATATAAACATTGTATATCCACAGTAAAACCTCATCCAATGATCTTCAGGTTTTTAGTAAATAATTTTTAGTAAATAATAGGGGTGTAACAATACACAAAATTAAAATCTGATAATGTATTGAGGTGTCTCAACAAAATACATTTTTAATACAACAAAAAAATTGTTTCCTGAATATGTGCTTCAGGTTTCCAATTTCAATTAAAACATAAAACAACATAAAAATACAATGACTGAACATTAATAATGTTTGCATGATCCATTCAGATCCATCAATAACAAAATTTTGAAACAAAACAAAATTAAACAAAGCTTTCACTGGTGTGACTCAAGGGAATGTGTCTGAAGTTCAGGGTTTTTCCTATTCTGCTGTTAGCTAGTTGTGCTGTCACTCAAATAGAGCTCTCTAGCCCTAGTTATTCTGAAGCCTGTTTTCCACAACCAAATATAAACTTTTTAAATTAGCCTCAATCACAGAGGAAAGGCAGTCTGAATGCAGCAGAGAGTTTGCTGTGTGAAGTGTTACCAAACACCATTCTTTAAACAGCTGCGAGAATCTCCTAGTTGCTGCTGACCATAGCCATTGCAGCATTTCCTGAGCTAGCACATTAGTATGCCAGTGTATTGGCTCATAAAAAACAGTGTACTTAGTAGAAATGTGTGTTTTTTTAACTCCTCTAACCTGTCCTAATTTGAGATGAAAAATAAGGATTTGCAGAAGTGTGGCCTTGAATGTTTATTGTTTATTGCACTTCACATAATTTAAGCATTTTAATGATGAATTGTTTACTTCTACATTCATATATGCATCGAATTGTGAGCCTCATATCAAATCACCAGCATCCTTACACCCCTAGTAAATAAATAAAAAAGAAATGCCATTATAATTTATGACATTGTAAATATGATGAGTGAAATGGTTTAGGAGCATTCTTAACCCAGTACAGCATTTATTCTCCAGAGCTTTGTTTTCCAATGTTTAGCTAAACTTGTGTTGTGATGTTCACACTGAACTAAAAGCAAAAGAAAAACTGTTTGAAAACATAAGGCTTTGTTTACCAATGCAAATGCTGCCAGCAAAACGAATGTTAGCCATTAGCCTAGCACAGACTAGACTGGCTTGAACTCGTATAGATTTACAGACTTTAAATAAAAAAGGTAATATTTTAATGCATAAATCAAAGAAAAAACGAATATACACCTGTTGCTTCACGTAGCAGAAGACCATTATCTCCAAAGTTCCACTGCCCCAAATACTTTCTTCATACAGGAGGGGAACAAAATCTGTCCCCATTCATTTTCAGTGGGAAAATTAATGATTAATTGTTTTTAATGTGATTAAATGTATTAATTAGCTGTATATACACACATTATATGGGTACAAGACGGATGAGTTAAAATTGGTTTGAGGTCAATATCTCAAGTATTCCAAATATTATACTAAATATCTTAAATATTCCAAAAAAGACAGAAAAAAATATTATAAAAAAAAATAATAAAACATAAGAACAACAGTATGTGATTGCGCCACAATCACATAATAAAACTTAGGAACAGTATGTGATTGCACAATCACATAAAAATAATTTACAGATTTAATACAAGAAACTATCTGCACATTGATAAATACTGCAGATACTCATTTAACTGGACCAAACCCTCCATGCTTCCCCTCAACATGAACCTATCAGAAACTGCAACCCAACTCTACCTATCCCCATTTTCTACATCACTTAGATAAGCCAAAGATAAGACAAGATAAGCCCATTACACAATTCCACAAGTAATAACCTCCAACAGCTGATAAAGTTTCCCCTCTTTCACATCAGCAGAACAGCATCCATGATATAATACTACCAAAAATAAATTATTTTCAATGACTCCAGCCCAGCCACCCTCTTTCTCGTTTAAGTCATATGTCTCAATACTACCTGTTAGTGCTGGGTGAGTAGTCATAATTTCCTGTACAGTATGAAAAAAATACATCTAAAATTGGAAAGAGCTGTTGTGCAATTCAATTGCCGAATTCAATAAAAAAAATCTGAGTTATATCTTTTCAAGACTTCCAAAAGCAAAAGAAAAGAGAAGCAAATGCGTCACTGCAATTCTCATTAACACCTGGAATCTAGGCACTGAAATGTAGTTTTGTGGAATGACTCATTTTGAGTCGGGTATGTTGGATTTTTGGGTAAAATCATACAACCCCAATTTCCAAAAAAGTTGGCACACTGTATAAAATGTAAATAAAAACAAAATGCAATGCTTTACTAAACATGTAAACCCATATTTATTTGAAAATTGAACAAAGACAACCCATCAAATGTTTGAACGGAGAAATTTGCTGTTGAAAAATATAAGCTCATTTTAAAGTTGATGCCAGCAACACATTTCAAAAATAACTGGAAAAGTAAAAAAAAATAGAAACAAACAAACAAAAAAAAAACACTTGGTGGGTTACCAAGCAATCTCACAACTAATAGGTAAGTGGCAACAGATCAGTAACCTGACTGCATATAAAAAGAGCATCCCAGAGAGCAGAGTCTCACAGCAATAAAAGTGAGAGACTGTAAGGGCAAATAGTGCAAGAATTTGATTTCATCATGTACAGTACATAATATAATTAAATGATTTAGAATATCTGAGAAATCGCTGTACACAAGGGACAAGGCCAAAAACCACTACTGGTTTGGCTGTGATTTTCAGGCCCTCAGGCAGCACTGGATTAAAAACAGACACAATTCTGTTGAGGAAATTACTGGGCTCAGGAACATGTCCCAAAACAATTTTCTGGTCACAGTTTGTTGCTGCATCCACAAATGCAGAACGAAGAAAGAAAGCAATGCAAAGAAGAAACCATATACAAACGTGGTTCAAAAACGCCACTGCTATCTGGAGGTCTGAGCTCATTTAAGATTGACTGAAGTGAAGTGGAAAACTGTCTTGTGGTCTGACAAATCAATTTTTCTTTTTGGACCATCAGGCTTGTTATCAGCACACAGTTCAAAAGTGAGCATCCATTATGGTATGGGATGCATTACTTCACATGGCATGGGTAGCTTGCCAGGGGAAGGCACCATTAATGCTGACTGATATATACAGGTTTTGGAGCAACACATGCTGCCATTCAGACAACATCTTTTTCAGGGAGTCTTGCTTATTTCAACAAGTCAATGACAAACTGAATTTTGCACATATTACAACAGCATGGCTTCATAAGTAGAAGAGTCAAGGTGCTAAATTAGCTTGCCTGCAGTCCCAATCTGTCACCCACTGAAAGCATTTGGAATTTTCTTAAACAAAATATACAAGAAAGAAGACCCCAAACTGTTGAATAGCTGAAATCTTATGTCACACAAGATTGGGACAATATTTCACTTTCAAAACTCCAGCAACTGGTCTCTCATTTCCCAAATGTTTAGAGTGTTGGTAAAAGAAGAGGTGAAATAACACAGTACCCCAATTTTTTCTGAAATGTGTTGCTGCCACCAAATTCCAATTAAGCATATATTTTCCAAAAAACAATAAAAGTTTTCTGTTTCAACATTTGAGATGGTTTCTTTGTTATATTTAAATATGGGTTTAATTGATTAGCAAATCATTGCATTCTGTTTTTATTTACATTTTACACAGCATCCCAACTTATTTTTCGAAACAGGGTTGTAGAAGTTGGTCTAGTGAAACTCTTCACCTATAGTTTTGACTATTTCAGTTTTTAATCCATCCATCCATCCATTATCTATACCGCTTTATCCATCTGGGTCACGGGGAAGCTGGAGCCAATCCCAGCATGCACGGGGAGAACATGCAAACTCCACACAGAAAGGCACCCTGGGTGACCCGTGGATCGAACCCAGGACCTTCTTGCTGTGAGGTGACAGTGCTAACCACTGCACCACCGTGCCGCCCCAGTTTTTAATTTATATAGATATTAAAGATTTTACATAACCATCAAGTCAGTCAAGATATACTAATGTCCCTCTGAGCACGGCAGCATCATGTTTTGGCTACAACATGGGCGCCAGAGCTGTTCGCGGACCCTCTGGACAATGCTTGTGATTCTACCCAATGGGCTGTGGCAAGTTTCACAAGCAGCTCTCCTCTCTGGTAAAAATACGCTCCAAGTCTGTTTTTGCTGCAATCTGCTTTCAAGCCGGGCAGCAAGTTGAGCAAGGCATCACATTCCTACATTAATGTCTTAATCCGTGGCATCAGGCCAGAAGTCAACACAACTTATGAAATGGACGGAACAAAACCGTGTCCACAATCACAAGGTCATAGAACTGCACCTGGAGTTATCCAGTGGTTAGACATTAAAAAATGTGAGCAAATCATATTACGACCAACATTATAAACAGATATATTCCACTTAAAATATAAAGACTAATAGATAACAAGAAGACTCGACATAGATAACACTGTAAAACCATGGTTTCAAACAGCAATGTAATGCTTTCACAAACTGGGAATAGGTTGAATCACTAATTGTGTTTTATCTTTAGTAAAAAAAGAAAAAAGAAAAAAGGGAGGTACTTTTTCTAAAGGGAGGTATTTATTTCTAAAGGTTTGCTTCTTGAATTGTCAGAATTTGCTCCTTACAATAACATATTACATAAACATAACATCTTGTGAATTAACATTAAACTTGTGTCTTACTTATGCAATGGTATGTTTGAGAAATATCAAAGTATTTTACCTCAGTTTATAGTTTTTTTAGAACCATGTAGAAATATTTTGTTTAAAATAGGAATCAATACTAAAGATGTTGGCACATCTATTTTTTAAGTTCTGTTTTTTATGTATGTTGCAGTTTACACAAAAATAGTTTGAATGTTTCATGTTTACATGGTTTCATGCATACTGATTCCTTCATATACTGTATTGTGTCAACGCATTCATTAAAGACTTGATGAAATTATTTTTTTTATATTATATTTACTCCTGACGGGGGAATACACCACAAACCTATATAATGATGTACAGTAAAACTGCCAGAATCTTAAAAAAATTATAGTTAATAAAATTTGTGGTAATACTGTCCAGCACTACTACCTGTCAATCAACACCACTGTATCAAATGAATAAAGCCAGACAGATAAGTTATGGCTAGAAGCAGAACAAACACTATGCAATGTAATCAGAATCTCATACCTACCATTCAGCAAATCTGTCAAACACCACGCTTGTTTCAAAACTCCAATGTCTGCATTGACTCTGACAGCTTGGTGGAAATTTTACAAAATCACAAACTCGCCATTTCTATGAACCCAACACACTCCAATATGGCATCCCACCGATTTCTCAAACACTACAAACTTTTTCTAATAATGCAGGGGCATAGCTAACCAACTGTGCATTTTGTGATAAAAGCATGAAAAATTTAAAACATGTAATACATCAAAAAAGGAATGTTGAGATATTGGGGCGGTTTCTGTACAACTACACAACTAGTTCTACACAACTACAAGGCTTTCCTTCATCATGACAAAAACAAAACAGAATTGTACTGTTTCTTAACAGACATGTTGATTGCTCATTTTGAAGATAACAATAAAGCTGCCACTGTCAAAAAAGAAGATATCCTTACCAACCAAATGCCATCAGACAAATAATTACTAGCACAATCCCACAATGGAGAAGCAAACACTCACATGGCACAACCACGTGGCAGTAAAAAGACTGAAGTAAACCAGTAAAAAGGCTAAAGTTCTACCTCTCTTTCATTCACGGACAGGCTGTGATACTACACCAGCATTCCAAGGAGATGGGAAATTGACAGACTGGGTAAGATGGAATGCATTTCCAGAATTAACATCAACCCTATTAGAAGTACATAATTCCCCAATGACAGTAGAAGAGGATCATTTGAGAGTTGCTGAAAGATTTGTCATATTATTTTATGATCATACAAGCAAAACATTTGACATTGATAAAGCAAGAAAGAAGTTGTTTGCCAAGAGAAACTGCATTAAAAGAACATGTCAAGGAAATCTGCAATACAAAAACATCAAAAGAGCAGTATACCAAGGCAGCCCCAAGGGCTCAATGTCTACTTGCAAGACCAAACATCTCTGTCCCCATTTGATTGGGGGTGGAACCAAACAGATGATGGTTCCTTCACCCCACACTGAACATCTCACCTGAGGCCTCGCAAACCTGTGCTGAACTGATCTCTTGTGGTTGCAAGAAAGAGTGCCACAAATGATGTAATGCAAAATTGTAAAATCTGAAATGCGATATTCTCTGTTCCTGTGATGGTGAATGCCAGTTAGATATTTAATTGATTCTTGGCTTAAAGATCCACTATGTATGAATTTGAGAGTATCTATTATCAGAAATGGAATATAATATTCATAAGTATATTTTCATTACTGTATAATTACCTGTAATTATGAATTTTTGTGTTTTCATAAGCTCAGAATGAGCCCATTATATCTACATAAGGTAGGGGGTCCACCTCTATGGAACCACAATGTTGTGCCATTACAGTAGCTCAGAACAGACCAACTTCTAGAGAGTGCCTTCTGCATTTCATGTTTTTGTGGCAGAGTGAATGAAAGAAGGAAACACCGGAAGAATGCCAAAGATGAAGAAAAAAGACAAGGAAGATGAAATAAGAGGAATCAGTTTGCTGGTGCTGGCTAACAAGTTTGAGAATCCAAACTTTGGTGATCATGGAGACAAAAATAAAATAAAGTAGAGTTGGCAATTAGTCCTTGCTACACCCATCCAATAATTCTTGTGACAAACTGGCCAGTTTCAGGCTTTAGCATGAGAAATGTCTGTGGATGGGTTCTGCAGAAGCTAGACACGGTGTGGAATTTGCACAGCACTGTTTGGCAGTGCCGAGGCCATCAAAGGACTCCACCCCTTCACCTTTCATTCCGCTCAAAGGAATTTCCTTTGGAGCAGTCACAAGACAAAACCCTGATGCACACCTTCAACCAAGTGAGAGTGATTGATGGTCATCAAATTCAGAGCTAGTTGCTCTATCCCACCTGTGTTTTTTCAGATACCATAGATATCTATAGTTATATTGAGTGATGCAGGACACTCCGTCTAAGTAACAGACAACCCAACTGTGTTCCAAAGAGGGAAATGCTGTTCTTGGTGGCTCATAATAATCCCATTGCATGTGGGCATGTGGAGCAGGCATGTGGAGCAGGATAAGACACACTAAATCTTCTCATTGTTTATGTCCTCTGGTCAAACATTTAAAGTGAAAGGAAAGGAAATGAGGAGAGAGTGAGAAGCAAGTCAGTGAGTTGTTGTCCATAGTGGGAAGCTAACCCCAGTCGCTGTGGTGGAGACACAGTGTTAATTCAAAGAGCCACAGGGAAGCTCGAGGCAGGAAGGTTGCTGAAGCAGTGTGTGTGTGTGTGAAGGCAGCAGTAGGATGGAAAGGAAAAGAGGAGTGAGTGAGAAGCAAGTCAGTGAGTTGTTGTCCATAGCGTGAAGCTAACCCCAGTCGCTGCATGTGTGTGTGTGTGTGTGTGTGTGTGTGTGTGTGTGTGTGTGTGTGTGAAGGCAGCAGTAGGATGAATGGCAGCTGGACTGACTGGAAGGCAGCAGGCAAAATTCTCATGACCAGAGAAGGAAAAAGGAGACTAGTGTGAGACAGGCAAATCGGGAAAGAGAGCAGATTAGGAACAAATAAAAATGACAGGCCAAGAACATATGCTACCACAATGCTGCAATAATAAACTGGCAATTAGTTAAAATGAATCTTGGGTTTAAATGCTGGAGATGGTGGTGATGATCAGGTAACATCAAACAGTCATGCACCCAGATCATGTGGCATCATCTATGGCAGGAACAAACATGCACAGAGAAAGAGAGAAAGGAAGAGAGAGAAATGGTGTACATACCTGAACTGTGACAGAGGGACCTTCTAACACAAAAATGGTATGTTCTGGACTTTCTCTTTCTCTCTCTCTCAAAAACCTCTGAGTCTATACTTTGAATCACCTAACAAAGGAGAATTTGTGTCAGGCCAAAGAACAGCAATCCTGACTATATGGCAGGAGCTCGACTACAGGAATTCACACTGGTAAAAAAGTGCTCATACTAGTGCCCATGTCGAAGTCTAAATTACATGCAAAGTGCCAAGAGCGCTTTGAAGTCATACAGTGATTTGAGGAAGTCAACTATGGGGTCAAGGGTATGGGCAAGAAACCTCAGATGCCAGCAGTCACTCAAAGGAACTTAAATGATTAAAAGAGTTTAAGAGGAACTTAAAACTTAAAAAAAAAAAATTCTCAATTCAGTATTCAAATAAAATGTGAGAGCACAAATGCCAGTCTCTCTCTCACACACACACACACACACACAATGTTGTCACAGCAGATTAAATCTACACGTTTCCAAAACTTAACATTTCATACATTACATTACACACTTAACACTTAAAAGTAAAAACAGCAGCTGAATGCATCACACTTAGAACTTTATCAAAAGAAACAAAACTGGTTGCACAAAATAGGCTGATAAAATTAGAAATGTTTATACTAAAGAATTTTACAAGTGCTTTTGATACTTCAAAATTCAACTTGAATTTTACTTCCGAGAACATTTTATTTTAAAAATATAATGTAGATTTATAACCTTAAATTGTAAATTTTAATACTGCAAACAAAAATTTGTTTTCAAAAATAAATAAATAAAATAAAATCAACAAATCCCATGAATTGTAGGATTTCTTTTAAATCTATTCAGGGGAACCATTATAACATTGTGCCATGATTAATCTTTGGGTGCAGTGACAATAATAATAATAATTATAATTATTATTATTATACTTTAAAATAAAATAATATTAAAAAGCAATAATTTTTTTCAAGTGTGGAGTTTAAAAGAAGAAACAGCCAGAATGGCCCACTGCCTACTCAGATTTTTTTTTTTAAATCCATTCACTTACTACAGCAAACTAATTCAGATTTTGAGCAACAAAAAAGAAATTAGGTATAATAATTCCTATTATTAATATATTCAGTACACAGTTATACTTTTAATAAGCATTTATATTACAGTAAAAAATAAGCTTTAGTGTTGCTCTATGGACTCCTCAATGAACTGCAGTTCTGTTCTTCCACTCTTGACCTCCACTCTGTCACATTCCAGTATTAACAGAAATTCAAATACATTAATGTTATTATATTCTGAGTACAGTGAACAAGCAGTGGGGAAAAAGGCATGGTGTGGCATCCGTTTCAGAGAAGGTAAAATCTTTATTGAACTCAGTGACAGTGAATCAGTGGCACCCTCTCTAATTATAATCCCATCTATAAATAGTTATAAAACATTATCAAGTAGGATTCTCTCACCAAACTTGATTACTCCAGAAGGGCAGTCACTTCGCAGAGTTGATACAGTGTCACCCGTAGTCATAAGCAGACCAACAGATTCGATAAATCTGAGAATTTACAAAAAAAATCCATTAGATGCCATGTAATGCACAACAAGTACTGCTATGCCTTAACCAATCCATAAAATTTCCTGATTTGTCAGTCACACAAACAATTTCAATTTAATTTGTATAGCGCTTTTAACAACAGACATTGTCACAAAGCAGCTTCACAAAAGTATATAAATTCTAAATATAACCTTATGAATCTACACATTTATCTATATATATATTCCTAATGAGCAATCCTGTGGTGACAGCGGCAAGGAAAAACTCCCTGAGATGGCAAAAGGAAGAAACCTTGAGAGTAACCAGACTCAAAAGGGATCCAATCCTCATTTGAGTCACACTGTATAGTGCAATTAACTAATACACTTTAATACTAGGGTCAAGTTTAAAGTGCAAGACTGTTCGTGGTGATTCGAGTCCTATGCCATTGTA
>JAQQZR010049313.1:0-18242 GCA_030068235.1 Notoglanidium macrostoma
CCCAGGGTGTACCCCGCCTCTCACCCCAAGATGCTGGGATTGACTCCAGCTTCCCCGCGACCCAGACGGATAAAGCGGTATAGATAATGGATGGATGGACTACAGTACTTTCTCATGGCTGTATGAGGCATTCTACTGAGCTACTGATATATTTTTTATATTGAGTGCTCTTTTAATACAAGACATAATTTTTAGATTGTTAATATGGCATAAGTTTATTTTCAACTTTTCTGTTTTTGCACAGACACAAGAAACGTACAAACTGATTATCACGGGTACAGACATGGACGGACGCCAATCTGATCCCCCAAACAGTCCACTGACAGGAACAGGAACTGTGACCATCAACGTTCTTGATGTTAATGATAACATCCCCATATTAGAGAAGAGCTCCGTGAGTGTTTCTCTATGCAATCACTTGTTATTATGAATAATTAATGTCATGTGTCTTATAATGAAATAAATCTCCATTATTTGAAGTTTATTTGCAGTATAAACAAAGACATATGTAAATACAGCGTTACCAACCCAATGTCAGAAAAAAAATGTTCACGTGCAACATATTGTGGGCACCTTTTATTCGCCCACTATAAAAATCTGGCACAAGCATACATTGCATAGTAATAAGTTGCCTGAGAAGGTTTTTTTTCAAACAGCATCAATCATACTCTGCAATCAGACGCTTCTTCTCACCATGTGTGTGCGGTGCTTTTAGTACCAGGGTAGTGTGGAAGAGAGTATCAGGAATATGGAAGCGATCCGGATAAAGGCCATAGACAAGGATGAGCCACACACTGAGAACTGGGAGGCCGTGTACACCCTCGTCTCAGGTAATGAAGCCGGTCTCTTCAGCATCTCCACCGACCCCGAAACTAACGAGGGCATCCTGATGGTCACTAAGGTAAAATAGTTCATTTACACAGATGGCACAACTGATGAACACGCTACTCATTCTGGAAAGCTTTATTTCACATAACAGGCATGAGCGAATCTGACTCTGGACATTGTGGAGGTCTTTAATGTGAACATTAAAGAGTAACATAAATGTCCCTGGCTGAAAGTGAAATTTTCACATACTAACATAATAAGCCAAATGTTTTGTCATTTGGTGGTCAGGTTATCAGCTAAAGGAAGGCATGATTTGTTTAAATTAGTAGTATACCGAGTCACACCCGCAGGTATTTTGGCTGTCAGGAAAACATGGAACATGGACTTTGACATTTTCCATGCAAATGTAATTGAAATCCATTCAAAGCATAACCCAGACTCTGATTTAAAAAAAATAGCATTAAGAGTGAGCTCAGCTATATATGCTAATGAATAAAACGTATCTGACCTAAATTTTAGCCGGATTTTTTTATCACTTCCTATGATATTAATATTAATGCGAAAAACTGTACATTACTAACAAAATGGCAGAAACTGGTGACTGATGAAACCGTTTGTGAGGAAGGAGTTTGGATGCATAATAGATGATGCTAATCCCCTTTTCCTCCATTAAACTCATCATCCCTGTACTTTTAAAAACCTCCACTCAAAAATTTTACAATATGTGGAAACATTATGTACAAAGGATAAGGCCGGAGAAATATATCAAAATATATGTATGTTTGAGTGATAATGTTCATATTTCATCAAAATAAAAACCCTTGAATTCTCATTACCTGATTGTCAGCTTGTAAAAGGTTGCTTAATACTGCGGACCATGATCTTATTTCACCTTTATCATACTTTGAACTGTGTACAAACTGTCACACCGCAATAATGACTAAAATTAAGAACCATATTCTCAGCCAATAGCATTTTTATTTTACTTTCTACTCTTTCTACATAAACCCTTATCTTCTTTAATTATCCGATTTCTTTATTATTGTCCTATCTGTTAAAGGAGCTGAACTATGAGGAGTTGAAAGAGGTCAATCTGGAAGTGGTGGTCAACAACAAGGCGTCTTATCACAAGTCGGTGGTGAATCACGAGCCCATAAAATACCCCATTAAGATCAAAGTGAAGAACGTGCCAGAAGCCCCTCATTTCCAACCCTCCGTCAAAGTTGTTTCCATCTCTGAAGACAGCAAAACCATTGACCTGAAGAAGTCCATCACCACCTACACAGCTACGGACAGTGATACATGGTTAACTGCGACGAACGTCAGGTGAGAAATATAAACAATTTTTTTTACAAGTTTAAAAAACTTATTTCTCTAAACCTACCTTACATTAGCTACCATAAGCATCATGTTAAACATAATCTGTACTGATTGAAACATGTGTAATTTATCAATGAAATAATAAATAAATTTATTATAAGACTTAATTTCCTTGAAGTAACATGGTCAATTTATTTATGGACAGTGGTGGTTCAAAGGTTAATGGCTCTGGTTTACTGATCTGTAGGTCTGTACTGTACGTTGTTGTGGCCTATATTGTATTTGACAAATAAAGGCTTCTTCTTCATCTTCTTTTTCTTTGCCACATGATCATTATCATTATCATTATAGATAAATCATTATTTATCCATAGATGTTCAATTGAGCTGGAATATCTCTTTAAATATTATAGCATGTCAAATGTAGTTATGGCTGCACAATAATGGTTAAATTTAATTCATTTCTTAATCTTCAGAAAGCACATTATCCTAGCCAGTCCATCGCAGGGCACTATACACACACACACACACACACACACATTCACACACTCATTCACAATTTAGAATAGCCAATACATCTCCAAGCATGTTTTGGACTACTTTTATTAACGCTTTCATTTAAAAGAGCATTTTGACCTGAACTGTACATAATATAATATAATAAACTAGGTTTAGTTCGCTTTTAGAACAGTGGCTAAGAAAAAGAATAGACTTCATTAATATTTTAACAGATGAGGGAAGAGAATTAGAAAACTTGCATATTATAGTGCTTCACATATTGAATAATTTATTAAAATAACGTATGGCAAGGTATTACTCTTATCGGTTTCATGTTGAATCATATAAACCTACTTTGTTTATTTTAGGTAGGGTTAAAGTAGCTTTACGTATTTTCACATTAAAATATCAACTTTCAAATCATTTTTACATGACTTCATAGAGATTGTCTTCCGTCTTCACTCTGCACACGGAACATCAGTAACTCTGATAGAGTGTCCCGGAGACCTCTCAGGAGAACTGCGTAATGCTTTACGGCACCCACATCACCAACTATCTTCAGCTAGCTAGAGACTCGAGGTGATGTTAGCAAAGTTCCTAGATCACTTTGTGTCAAGGGCATCCAAGTTTTGTAAGGTTAATTTAGTAGACTAGCTGTAAAAGTGATTTACACTTTAAAACTGCAGGGGGAGCCGAGGAGCAAAAAACACCAATTCTTGCAAAACTGCGCTTTAATTTCTTGCGGCTGTCTCACACTTGTGATATTGTGAATGACATGATTGTAATTTATTTGTAGGATATGGTGGTCATGTAAGGAATAAAACATTCGCGGGTGGTTGTGATAGGAAACACGTTATAGGAAGTTAAATGGTTTTCTATAACAGTACAACATTTTATTCCTTTTAGCGTAATTGACTTTAGGCTTATTAGAAAATATATTATATCTTTGTTTAAAGTTAGAGCTAAGAGCTGAAATTGTTGTCAGGGTTAAAAAATGGTATAATAATTTTATTGTTCTAGGTATGTAAAAGGAGAAGATGTCGACAACTGGGTAAGCATTAATGAGGAAACAGCCGAGATCAGACTCAACAAATATCCAGACCGCGAGTCCAAGTTCCTGAATAATGGAACATACTACATCAAAGTCTTATGTATCACCAATGGTAAGTTAGCCAGAGATGGGAGTAGCCATGTGGCTGAGTTGCGTAACATGCAACTCAGTAATATATATATATATACTTGCATCAGGTGACTGTGACTACGTTTCAAATATATAAGGAATCAAATACTGTTATAGGATATTAATAGACCGGGCAGTCTGGTCTGGTCATATAATAAAATTTCCTTTAATGTTGTATTCCTCTTAAACAACAGCAATTTTTTATTTATTAAAGAATGCCAGTCATACTTTTTATTTAATTATATACACGTTATCCCTTTATATACATTTAATGTTCTAGAATGTCCATCGGAAAAGTTAGTTCCTTTTGTCACTTAGCAAATAAACAGCAGTAAACAAACAAATTAGCTGCAATAAACAATAAGTCATTCCCTTATTTTATTTTTTATTTTTGTAAATTGAGTCTCTTACCAAGAATGGCATCTATTCTGAAAAGTGACAGAAAACCTAAAGTTACAGCTCGACGTCTGACGGTTACGAAACCCTGAATCCTTGTAACACCATGTATCCTTACAGATAACTCCACCATATGAACAATTATACATTTCTCTATGTTAAAAAACGCTTTTTCAAATCCATTTATTATTAGATTTTGATTATGTGTAGAGACTATAAAAGTCCCGGTGTAAGTTGTTGCTATAGAAACATACAGTATTAGATTAAGTGCGTTAATATAAACCTGTGATTGGCAGCTGCAATACTCTCAGGGCTGCTCTTATTGAAAATGAATCAACACTTTCAGACCTGGTTAGGGTCATGTGTGAGAAGTTAAGAGAATGATGAAACCTCTCATTATTATCAACTCGAAGCTGTTCACAGATTTATTTGATAAAAATGAAAGTAGGTTTTCTTCTACCATCTTACATTAGCTGGCGTTAGCATACAACAAATGTTAAACATTAGTGCATCTCTTTCTGATGGTCACCAGAGAACTGAAGCAGGTGGTGCAATTTATCGATGAAACTTTTAAATATAAACTGAAATTGAAATATAAGCTAAAATTCCCTTTTAAAGGTCTAATTTCATATGAATCAGTTGTCTCACTTTGGCTTGGTCAGAGAAACCAGGGATTAATGCTCAAAGAATTTATGACTTACGTTGTTTTCCTACATGGATTGAATTCAACATTGTAACCTGAGTGCGTAAAGTATTAGTACAATAGTACTATGAGTTACATTACGAAACCATGTATAGATGTATCAGCTGTACTAATATATGTCTTGAATGTCTCAAACCTTTCCATAGATTTTGTAGCCAAAACCGTGACAGGATCTCTTGCAATTCAGGTACAGGATTTCAACGACCATTGTCCAGTTCTGACCAGCTCAGTCGAAACGGTGTGTTACGGCAACAGTGTAGTGTACGTCACAGCCACGGACGGGGATAAATTCCCCAATGCAGAACCGTTTGAATTCAGAGTGGTTACCAAGGACACAAAAGAGAGCTGGAGCGTTGAGCGTGTCAATGGTTAAGTTTAAAGCTCTTTTAATGGAGTTTAACATTAATGCTGTAACATTTACGTACATAAAGTAAATGTTAAATTAAATATTTATTTCTCTGATGAATTCCTTTACAGAAACGTCAGTCATTTTACGCAGCCAGGAGCCACTTTGGCTAGGACACTACACAGTGGGACTAGATGTGCTGGACCAGCAAGGAAAGTCGTGTGAGGTTCAAAAGCTTCAGGTAGATGTGTGCACATGCAATGAGGCACAAGTTTGTTGGCCCGTGAGACGGACCAGCACTGGCACTGTTATTGGAGCGGGTGGCTTTATAGCACTACTGTTAGGAGTCCTGCTTCTCTTTTGTGAGTACCATCACTTCAGCCCTTTTCATGTTCTCCACTCTTTTACATTTTTCCATTAACTTATCTGCTGAGTCTGATGTTCCGATGAAGGTAACATACCTCACCTGAGTAACATGCAGGCAGTTTGGAAGCAGGACTTGCGGGTGCATAAGAAAACAAGAAAATGAGGCCCGGACTTTCTTACAAAAAAAAAAGAAACAGTAGAGAATATATATACGCAAACTAAGTGTGAACAAACACAAAATAGGTGGGCACAATAGGACAGCAACCAATGAAAGGACATGGGCAAGAACATAATCACATGATGCTTGGTGTATGGCAACTGTGGCACTAAGGGAGAATCCATGACAGCATGTATACTGAATGGTGAATATTTACTTCCAATAGCTGTCACATTTGGCTGTATATACATCAAATGTCCAGAACAATCTTTATTTACTTCTTTATTCTCTTTATGCCCTTGAAGGCCACTAAGTGCACTCTTCCATCCCTTTCTGTCTTTAGTTGCCACCTCGAACTTTTTCCACAGACATACCTGAGTTCTTGCCTCTCTTTCTCAACCTTCCTCCCTCAGGCGGTCCTTGGCCTTCCTCTTCTTCTTTGTCCCTCCAGGATCCATGTGAGTGTTACCTTTGGAAGTTGTTGTTATTCCTCCTGAGTATGTGTCCTGTGCACCTCCATCATCTATCCAATAGATTCTGAGGATCTTCTTCTGGCACTTCCTGTTGAATACATACAACTTGCCTCTATCTGCTACAGTAACCACATTTCGGCATAATAAAGCAGGCATGATGCTATCTTGAGCTTCATTCTGGTGCTGTACTTTGTGGATCTCCATACTGCCTGTAGGACCTAGAAATCAGCTCTTCCCAATCTCCCTTGGATGTCATCTTGCTTTTCTCCTTCCTTGTTTAGCAGCAATCGAGATACAGGAAAGACCCTACATCTTCTACTTTTGTGCTCTGAATGTCTATTGGCTCCTCTACTCTGCAGTTCAATCACAGTGATTTGGATCTGAACGTGCTGGACAGGAGCACAATATCAGTGACATAGTCAAGGTCTTTTAGTATGGTAGTATGGCATTTCCTTCAGACTTCCTTATTTGTGATGTGGGTATTGTTCATGATCCAGTCAACTGCAATGATGAAGATTTATCCAGACATCACACCTTTGTTTTACACTGCTCTTTACTTTGTACCATTCTGATGTCCTTCACAGAGTTTTACAGATGTTTTCACAGAGGGTTAGATGTTCTTTCTTTGGTATCTTAACAATAAGGTATCTCTTCCAGTCATCAGGCACTTTCTGCTCTATCAAGATGTAGTTGAACTTTTGGGAGTTCAGGTATAGCTGTCTCTAGGCTCTCCTTAAGCATTTCAAATGCGATGTCATCGATCATTTCTGGAAACTCAGGTGTGATGCTGAGTGATGCTGTCAATGCCACTTCAGGTTCTTGATGACTTTTTCCACCTCTTTGCTTATCTGTATCGTGGTCTGGTGTCTCTTATTGTAGTGTTATCCATAATCGTCGAGTTTATACAGGAAGACGTAATCTTGGCCAAACTGAAGGAAAACGTGGATTTGCTGTTAGAGTTATCTTCTCCTAGCCACAGGTTCCAGTTATAGAACCAATTTGTGTCCATAGGCATTCTCAATATTTTTGTGCCATGCACCACACTCAGAGCCACACCAGCATTCTGAACCATTGACATGTTTACAATAAAAAATGGTAGAATCCACAAATATACACGAATGTGCTGTTTGGAAACCAGCTCCTTAACAGCTAGTAAACTAGCTTGCATTTGAGTTTCAGTAATTGAATGTGGATTTGAGTCATATTCTCACTGGTTTTTTATTTATTTATTTATTTATTTATTTATTTAACAACATAATTAAGATTTTTAGATAATAACAATTAAGGTTTTTCTTCAACACTGACTAAGTTAGCTAGCCAGTTAGCAAATCTCTAAACTAGCTCACATTTGTCACAAGGCTAAACAAGTGTTAGCTCAGTAGCTGGTACCTTTTTAAATTATGTATCAGGTTTTTTTTTTAATTATACTACTGAGGTAGTCTCTGTTTTAAATGTAAAAATAGGACTTTTTATGTATTTCAACTAAACACCAATCTGGGAAATTAGAACGAGCATAGTGAGAAGTAAATATTTTTCTAGTTACAATGAGTTAAAGTGAAATAAGAGTAACGGTGATACATTTATGATCCCTTGCATTTTTAATGTACTGGGCATACAGATTATAAAATTTTACTAGTAATTTTATTTTTATTTATTTATTTTAATTTTTTCAATTTTATTAGTAATCAGAATATGGCAGCAAGTTATAAGTAAGATAAGTTAGGCAAAGGGAAATATATGTTGTTTCTGCCAGGCTTGAGCTGCCTGAAGCAGTAAAAAAATTGCTAAATGTATTTGCAGTGATTCCGGTGCTTTTGTTGCTGTGTGAGTGTGGAGGAGCTGCAGCTCTTGGTAATTTCCAGGACTTCCCCTACGAACAAAAACAAGAGCTCATCAATTATAACACTGAAGGCCAAGCAGAGGACAAGGTAGTGTGTGTTATGCATCACACTAGATTTCAGGCTCTCAATAGGAGCAGCTGTCTAATATCACTTCTACAAGCAGTGTTTTGGCTTAGCAACAAATCCAAACTGAGGACTATGCATATCCTGGCCAAGTAGGAGGCACATCGTTAATTTTATGGGCACAAAAAGTAAGATGCATTCAGTCATTCATATTCATTAAGTGCTTTATCCTGGTCAGGGTTGCAGTGGATCCAGAGCCTGTCCTGGGAGTACATTCTGAAAAAGATGCTAGTCGATTGCGAGGCACCATGCACACATTCACAATTAAGGGTAATTTAGAGTCATCAATCCACATACTGGCTTGTTTTTGGGAGGTTGGAGGAAACCGTAGAATCAAGAGGACACCCAGGCTTTTCTTCAGATCTAAATGACAAACTGCAATAGATACGGTACAGTATTTCTTATCAACTGATATAAAAAATAAAAGTGACCTAAATCGGATCCATGCATCTTTATCATTTCAATCTCATACATACACCCATTTTAATGACAGTCTAGTTACTACGAATTGCATCATTTTCCTAACCAAGATTATTCAATTGTGTTGCTTCAGGAAATCTACATAAAAATAACAATAATGCAGATATATAAACATCAGGAGTACAAATACTGCTTTATTAACATAAGGTATACTGCACACTTACATAAGGCTTACTGAAAATTAAATGGCCCAAGGTTTGAGTTCATAAGCTTAAATAGTTAAATAAAATAACAAGAACAGGCCATTAAAGCCAATTTGTACATGGACAGTAGTATTGAACCCCTGAGTGCAGGCTACAGTTGTAGTGATTAAATGGAACAGTTCAAACCAGTAGGTTAGTGCTCTAATTATAGCCTGCTTATTAATTCCAATAACTCACAAAATTATTTATGCAATATGAGATTAATACTGAGGTGCTGCAGTGATTAACACTCTTGCATCACAGCAAGACGGTCCTTGGTTCGATCCCTGGGATGACCAGGACACTTTTCTGTTCAAAGTTTGCGTGTTCTCCTGGGTTTCCTTCCACAGTCCAAAGACATGCAGATTAGATCAACCGGCTACTCTAAATAGCCTATAGGTTGTATATTGTTCATCTGTGTTGGCCCTGTGATGGATTGGCGAGCTGTCCAGGGTGTACCCTACCTTGTGCCCGACGTCAGCTGGGATTGGCTCCAGCTTCCCCATGACCCACAATGGATAAGCAGTATAGCAAATGAGAGACTGAGAGAGTAAAATTAATACTTTCCCTCATAAATTGGAGCCTTTGTATGCAAAAATAAATTATTACTAAACTTTACAAATGCGAGTCCATTGAAAAACATGAAGTAGCAAGTAGCATACATACAGAAAAAAATTACAAATTGACAGCAGGATTTTGACAGCATGCATCTGACATTTAAAATAAAAAGACTGGCTGGTGCTGAAATTCAAATGCCTTTGTACAGTATTCATGAGGGTACTTGATAGAGCATGTAATTCCATTATGTTATATCCTATGAAGGGGAGTCATATATATCCTATGACTCGTGATGGTAGATATGCGATTTCTCAGTATGTCTGTGACTGCGTTTGACCTTTTGGTGTTGTGCAGTACCTTTAGCACTCCTCACATGTCCATGCTCAGCATCTGAGATCTAGGCCAAAAAGGGAACCAATTTCAGGGCAAGAAAGGTGTATTTATGATTACTGGCAATTCACTGAGCCAAACCCAGCCACACAGTCCAAGATCAAAGCTGAGTGTGACGCAACTTGCCTCATGGTTAACAGATTTTGTATCTCAACAATGCCAAGGCCATCCATCACTGGAGGTCTAGGAGAGCATGATTGCCTTTGCCCTTGAAAAAATAACTTATAATGCAAATTATAATGCAGATTTTTTTTTTTGAGTGTTGTTGAAATCCTACCAAGATGACATGGTAAACTACAGTGTTTTACTTCCCTGTTTCTTCAGGAACTAGCACTGCTGTCTCATGTACCCATGAATGTTGACGGTGGCAGCAGTGGGACTTTGGGAGCCGTATGTGGAACGCAACAAGACTGGAGGGAATATGGATGGCAATACCGCGAGGAAAACATGAATAACCAGTGGCATGTTGGCGGTGACCATGTTGATAAAAAGGCAATTGTAAAAAGAAGATATTCTGAACAACTTACAATGAGCACCCTCGGTACCATGGCTCTCTCTGAAATCTACTTAGGCAACTATTATACAAAGGTTAGTACTTTTTCACAACCAGAAAGAGAATAGAAATACAGAATAACAGCATATCATGCATTAGTCAGTCTCATGGGGCAGTGTCCAACCACAAGCATTACAGTATCATGGCTGGAAACCAAGATGGCTTAGCAATGTCCTTGGTCCTGACTCGAAATTGGGGTGGGATATAGAGAGAACACCTGTTGGCACAGTGTGTTGTTCACACTCATTCATTCATTCATTCATTCATCTTCCATATTCTGGTACAGATCACATTGGCTTCGGAGCCTGGGTGTGAGGCAGGAATACAGCCTGAATGGGATACCAGTCCATCACTGGGCACCATGCATACACTCAGTTACATACTAGTTCACACGTTTGGCTCTTCAAGATTTAGGTAGAATATTACTTTTCACACACATAGAGACACTGCATACACACATTTCTAAAAACAAAAACTGTGCTTCTGAAGGGATCCATCGTATGTGTACAAAGTACAAAGTACCAAATATGCGAGAAGAGAATGTAATTCAACCTCCAAACACTTTCTTTGAGTATTTTTTTCTGCATCCAGTCCATTTGATGGAAGCCTAAAAAATTGTTTGGCTGATCTTATTTTGAGGGAAACTGTTGTTGTTATCTGCTGTGTGAATGACATGTGGATTATCAGTGTTGTGTTCTTATGTCCTTGTGTGTGTTGCAGAAATCACTGGATGTTTCGAAGCAGGAAGCTAGTATAAACCAGCTGCTGGTGTCTGATTATGAAACCTGTAACTCAGTCACAGGCTCCTTAGAAGACATTTGCAGCCAACTACATGAGGAAGACAATCTGCATTTCCTGGAAGACCTCGGGCCTCAGTTCAAAATGTTTGCTGAGGTTTGCTCTGGCTCATCCATCAAACTTGAGGTCAGCTCTACTTCCAAACCAATCTCATCCAGTTCACAAGTGGGCATCAAATTACAAGATGCTGTTGGTGTCCATGGTGAGGCGACCTCTGCTTCTGCATCCAGCTACTCCTCCACCTCGCAAATCACAACTTCAAATTATGAAGAGAGTATTATCGGTGGCACCACATCAGCAACCACTGGTGGCCAAACTCTGCTTGTCCAACAGCCAACTGCCTACCTGTCCTCTACCCCCATGTACGTGATGGAGCAACAGCGTCACCCCACCTTGTTTCTGGCTTCTGGTCCAATGCTGGATGTTCAGGAAAGCAACATGGTGCTGGTGGAGAAAAGGGATACCAACATGGCAATTACTGCCCAGAACACCCTTCCCAGCCTGGCGTTGCCGAAAGCAAGCACCAGAGTATTGGTGGATCCATTTATTGGAAGCAGAGTGGTGCATGGGTTCTCAGGCCATCCTGAGCCTCGGGGCACTGTTTCTGGTACCGTCCGGGTGGTTGAGAGGCAACGAGTACAGAGCACGGAGCCTAAAGGGCAAAGTGGAGGGATCATGGCTTTAGGAAATGCATCATTTTTCCCAAGTGCCCTTTCATTGTCACAGCAAGATCTGCCTCCATTTGTTGTGCCAAATGGTGGTACTCACAAAGAGCTGTGAGAAGAAAGGGTTTCGGTTGTCAAGGAAAGTTTCCAGTCAAGCTCCGCCTCCTAATGCAGCTCCAAAAACACTCACACATTCTACATGCATACCCTTATTTTCATGAATTCAGCCATTAGTTCTGGGAAGAACATGCCACGAAACTGAATTCCAGTTGGCACTTAACAAAGTGAAAAGTGGACACTTTTTCAAGATCCATTAATTAATTCATAGTGAAGGGTAAGAGTAGTCGACTAATCGAATACTCGTTACGTAGCCTCCTAATCGATTAGTGAAATATTACCCGTATATACCATAAAAACCATAGTATTTTATGGAATTAGTGTCTCTGGGTGACATCTGTAACATTTTTACATCTACGCCTTTATAATTTTGGCATCCAGAGTTACAATACAGTACAAACTGGATGTTTGCATAACACATTTACATGTTTTATTTTATATGGATTAGTTGTTGCAATATAATAAACATCGGGTTGTTTGTTGCTTTAATCAGCCTGCAGGATCACTGATTTGGTGATTTGGCAATTTTGAGATTTTTCACATAGCAACAAACAGCTTTTGTCTGTAAAATAACCAGTAAACTTTTCCCTGGAGGACAGAGAAAGCATGAAAGCGTCACACCTTTCATTTTTAATGGTTTTGCAATACGAATGCATAAAACCAAATCCAAACCAAACATAAAAACCAAAGCCAACATAAAACAAAAAAAATGTCACATATGTGTCAGGCAGTTTGTTATAAAATTTTATAAAATTGGTTGTATTGGAATGAAATTGGTTGTATTGGCAGTGTGTATTTGAGTACTCTAGCTAGAATGTCCATCACAATAAATTAGCAGGATAGGCTTTTTAGGAGGTTTTGACATACTGGTATGCATTTCATATAAAAAAAAAAGATGGGTTTCTAAACAATATATGTATTATCAGTTTATTTCTCTCTTCAAGTAGCAGATAGTTTATTTAATTTGTTTGTTGCTCTGTTCCTTTTTCATTTCTAAGCCAATAATGGAAATCGTCTGCATGACATTTCCCTCATATAACTACTACTTCATTATGAAAGCTTTCCACTAATTAAAAATAATGGCATCACACCTACACGCTACACAGCTGCCTAGTTTGGTAAATTATCACTGCAGTGCCATCTGCTGGAATACAACACTGGAATTACAAATGAATTCTGTTGATGTGTGTATGTGGGAACGTTACCCTCTAAATTGCACAAGGATTGTGTGCAGATGATACGAGAAATGTGCTGAAACCTGTAATATGCTGTGATAAACTGGAAGCCATTCATTTTGTGTCTTTAGGTTGTGAAAACAGTTTTTCAACACCAGACAGAAACTTTCCCTCCCTAACCTGTTTTTTTTCTTTTTTTTTCTTTTTTTTTGCTTATGTTAATGTCTTTTGTTCACATGTGGTTTTTACACACATTATATCACCGAGGAGGAAGTGTTGTCCCAGACCACAACCCTGTCAGTCAGCTTCATCTCTGTTTAGCAGCAGTCAGATCTGCTGCGTCCCAAACCAATACACTGTAGTGTCACGTCTCGCGCTTCACGGGACAGGACCGGTCGCACCAACGCCTCTCACGCCACCCGAGCCACGATCGCGGACGCACCCACTTCCGCTTCCGGAACTACTCCTCGCTTCCGGCGCACCAGTATAAACGTGGAAGTTTAGCCACGCTCCGTGTTCGTTCATGGTTTCTTCCCGGATCCATTCCTCGGACCTCTCTTCCCTGGAAGAGTTATCTTCTTTGACGCCAGTTACTCCCAGGTAACCATTTCTCGTTCTTTCCGAACGACGGTTTGTTTTCTCCTCGCGCCTATATGCGCTTTGGTTTGTTTCCGCCTTTTGTGCGCTTCACGTTTATTACGGGACTTCCGGAGTACGCTCCGGGCATTATTGAACTACTGACTCTGATACACCTTTATTCGCCATCACGTTTCCGCGGCCACCCTAAGTTCGCTCGCCGTTACGTTTTCCCGTTCTATCCGGACGGCGGTTTTGTTTCTCCTAAACCTACCAGTTGCCACCCTTTTGTTCCGTGTTTTGTCTTCCCTGCTCCACCTACGCTGCTATTGCGGTTTCACACCCGACCGGTACCGCGACCGTTACATGTAGACATTCTCTTTTATACTATGATCACAGTTCATTCTTGTATTTTTGACTCTCACTGACTTTTACATTGCAGTATATGTGGGTGCTGATGTCAAGTTTTTAATGTCACAGTAGTTGCCTTGCCTGTCAGGGCTCATGAATCTACCACAGTCATTTTAAAGAATTACATGATATATGAAGAAGGTGTGATGGTGACAGGTTTATGCCACTTCTTGAGCATATGATAACATTTTGCATGTCACTTATGACTGTATAACTATGTCAAATATTATCTGCCTACATACCTATTATACTGTAAGTACAGATCCTATTGATAGAAATAGACATTTCTGTGCCATTTTAACTAGAAAACTGGAACTAGTACTTTAAAGTAAAAGTGTCGTGAGTCTGTTTTTGTTTGTTTGTTTGTTTTTTGACAGATGGTACTAAGTTTTATATCCAGTGTGTTTTTTGTATATCCTGGTTATTTACCTGGTTTTCTGATTTTTGATTCTTGTGCCTTGTCTGATTCAGGTTGTTTGTACATCACCTAGCCATTGCCTGTTTTGTGGCTATGACCTTGCTATACATTTTGGATTTGTTTTGCCAGTTTTAAAATAAAGCATTCTACCTGCAACTGTATCTGCCGCCTGACATCCGGCTCCTTCCAGAAGGAATTCTGACTTCTAATCCACTCACACTGACCAATCCTACCCACTCCTGCAGAAAAGGTGATCAATCCTGCCCAACAAGGATTTTTAACTAAGCATTGCTAAAGGATTTCTGACTAATCCTGTAAACTGCTGTAGAAGGTTTGACCAATCTCACCCATTCCTGAAGCCATCTTTCCCTCTCCCATAAAGTAAAAATAAAAAAGAGGAGTTTTTTCTGTTGTTGTTTTGCCGTTCTCTGTGGCAAAGGAGTGCGCTTTTTACAGCGTGATTGTGTCCATACACTTTGTACACCTTGCAAAAACAATTTACATCAAGCTTTCCAACTTTCACTACCAAAATTACCTCATGATACTTATTTTAAACCACAGTAATAGTCATTTGAGATGGAAGGGATGGTTCTGTTTAAGAAAATGGTGCTTGATTGAATAACCATTTGACAATTTTACTCCATTTTTATTTTCATTAAAATAATATTCATACTAACACTAATATGAAAATGGGATGTTCTTTTTTTAATCATGGGTGTGTTGGATTTATGCTTTCTGGAAAGTTGCAAAAGGGAACTAAATAAAAATTCATATTTGTATTAACATGCTGTATAGCACTTGTAGTGCCAGCTAATCCAGAAGTGTCCTTGCATAATTTAATATTTTGTAGAGTTTATGTGTTTAATTAACTGCCGCATGTACAGTCTACAGCTGAATACAGTATAGGTGTACTTAATGTCCCAAAGGCAAAGCACAATTGTGCTTCTTTACACTGAACCACCAAAAGAGATTCATGGTTCCGAGTCCCTCAGGGGTCCATTCTCTTTTGTCTCTATATGCTCCCACTAGGGAACATCATTAGGGGATATAACGTCTCCTTTCATTCTATGCTGATGACTCTTACTTGTATCTCCATACTACAATCCAGTTAGTGTCTACAGGTCCTCTTTGACTGTTTGGAGAATATTAATGGCTGGATGGCAAATAACTTCCTCCAGTCCTGCTATCAATTTAGGCAACCTTTAGGTCATCCACACCTTTCTTACGTCACGGCTTGACTATTGTATTTCTCTCTATTTTTTACTATTACTTGTGAAACTAGTAAGTATTATTAGTGAAATGTGGATTTAATATCTGGATTTTTCTGATTAATGGTTTTACATTTAAACAGCATGAAAAACATGAATGACTTAACACAATACAGAAAGAGAATATAGTTGTACAGAATGAATGTCTATTATAAAGTAAAATCCTTCCATTAATTTTTGAATAGTTAAATAGTAGGGAAGATAGTAAGGAAGAGACAGGGAGGTGGTTGGCATGGAAACTTTGTGACTAGAAGAGAAAGCTCAAGAGTTGGGATTGGTGTGTAGATAAGTAAGAAGAAGGCAGAGCTTCAGATGTTATCTTCCACCCAAACTTGTGTGATTTCATGACTCCATCTTCTGTCAGTATGTGGTCAGCGTGGGAAGCGGCACAATGTGATTTTCACAGGTGTTATGGCTTCAGTTAGTGAGTAAAATGCCCAATTTGATGTTGCTGAAAGACACTTTAATGGCAGTTAATATTTAGGTATAGTATATGGGCAGCACGGTGGTGCAGAGGTTAGTCTCTTGCCTAGTTAGTGGTCATGCAGATTAGGTCAACTATGCAGTTTAGGTCAACTAGCTACTCTAAATTGCCCATAGGTGTGAATGCGAGCGTGTGTGGCTGTTTGTCTGTGTTGGCCCTGCGGTGGACTGGCGACCTGCCCAGGGTGTACAACGCCTCTCACCCGAAGATACTGGGATTGGCTCCATCTTCCCCCAGATGGGTAAAGCGGTATAGATAATGGATGGATGGTATAGTATACAGTATATATACCAAAAACATGTTTTCCTTCCCAAGTATGTTTCAAACTTTATAGAACACACAGTCATACGCCGACATTTGTTAGGACGGCCCTGGCAGCCGAGGTGCTGTAATCACCTTTATCATACAATTTTCATACATACAATTTAACCTATTTGAACATAATCTTAACTTAGTTTTAACTTAACTGGTATTAAGAACCCTGACCAGGATAGGGTTTCCTTAAAATGAATGAATGAATGAATGATGAAAGCTTGTGCATATGACAATCAAGAGCTTGAATCTCTTGAATTGTCTACCTTGCTGAATTTAAATCCAACCTAGACTGATCAGCCACCATCTACCAAAACAGCAAAGCTGGTGCATCATTCTTACCAAGTGGAAGTTTATTTTCAAGCCTCTTTATTATTTGACTACACGGATCAATAAATGTATGAGATTTTATTATTTTTGTGTTATTTCTTAAGTGAAAGTTGCATTCAAGGCAATTTTCTTAACTTAACTTGAGTAAAAAGAGTATAAGTGCACTCCTCACGTGCAGGGGTGTTATTTGGACCCTATACTGTACATTGTGGCATTTCACACGACCACTGCATTTTCTTCACTGCATTTTCTTCACTGTGACTACAAAACGACTAATTTCTAAAAGTAGTGCCCTACGTAGTGCACAGGGTGTGGATATCCTGACTTCAAAGGAATATGCACTGATCAAGGCTTTTTTTTTTTTTTTTTTAGGAAAAAAAAACACTTTTTGTACACGTTTTGCAAAAAATAAATACATAAATAAATAAATAACGAGAACTTCCTCATTGAGAGCAGCCAGCTGATTGGACACTGTGGACTGAAGGTAATAATCCCGGCCAATCAGAGCGTAGGGGGCGGGACGTGTTAAAAAATACGAGCGGGGAAAGAAAATATGGCGGTGAGGCGCAAATCACGCTACTACCAGTGTTGCCAGATCCGCATATTTCACGTGCTTTCAAGTACACTCGAAAGGTGTTTGTGTACAATGTTCATGCATTTGGTTAAACATTTTAAATCACCTTAAACTTTAGAACGGAATATTCCATAACAGATTATGCTAATACAAAATATACCATATATGATTTACAAATTACCACAAACTTTTGATAATAAACTCAGCATTAGCTCTGTACTTTATGAGAGTTTAAATCAAGTCAAGTTCAAGTGGCTTTTATTGTCATTTCAACCATATACATGTGGTACAGTGTATAGTGAAACGAGACAACGTTTATCAATATAAGACAATATAAGACAACACAGAAGTACAAAAGGTGCATGTGTGCAACAGAAGACAACATAAAGTGCATGTGTGCAAACTTGTGCATACATGGCAAAATACAACATAAAGTACAAAGTGTGCAAACATTGCAAACAGTGCAGACATAACGAGACAAGACAAAAACACTGTCACGAGACAGTGCAGACATCATGAGACAAGACAGTGCAGCACTAATCAATATGTAATGTGCAAGATGGTAGCGGTAGATGTGCAAAATTATAGAGGTGCAAAATGTGTGGAATTTTAGAGGTAGATGGGTGTACATTTTTGTGTGTGTGTGTGTGTGTGTCAGTCCAGTCCCTGAGTGTTCACGAGTCTGATGGCTTGGGGGAAGAAACTATTACAGAGTCTGGCA
>JAQQZR010049467.1:0-18223 GCA_030068235.1 Notoglanidium macrostoma
ATCTGTTAAAAAAATTCTTCGCATTGAAGTCTATGTCTAAAACAGAGCAGTATTTATATTTGACTCAATATTGACCGCGGTGAAGTTTACACTGTGTAGGACTTACGTAATTCAGCTCAGTTCATCCGTTAGATTGATTTTACCATCATCTGCTCCAGTCAGTGTATAATAAAACAGATTTCTTTCAAAATGACAAATTATTATCAAGACAATGACACCCATGATATGTCAGAAAAGTGTGTAGTAATGTAATGTATCAGCCTGAACATATTAGATTCTCATCTAGAGCAGCTGTAATGAATCTTACATGAACATCTCACACGTACAAAGTCATGATGTTCTTAATGAATATATTTCTGTGAAAGGGTTGTAACACGGAGTCCTCCCCTCTGTATTTGGCGCATCAGATCAGTAATGCTACAACTCTTCAGAAGACGGTGGAGTACATCGGGAAGCTCCAGCAGGAGAGGCACCAAATGCAGGAGGAGACGAGAAGACTGCGGGAGGAAATCGAGGAACTCAACGCATCCATAAAGTATGTGTCTTTATTTGAATAATGATCAGGACCACAATGTAACAGTAAACGAGGATGACAGTAGGTGTAACTGTAGTAGCCCACTGAATAGATACGAATAGATTTTTTGGGGGTAAAATTCTGTCGTGCACCACAAACGCGCATGTGCTCACGACATACTTTCAGTTTATTATCTCATGCACACCAGACACGTACACATCACGTACACACCGCATACTAGTTACGACATTTCTACATTTTTAAAGACACAAAACGCATATACGAGTTTTACATCTTTAAAATTAAATGAATTTCTTTTTTTTTTGCATAACGATGGCGCTAACTGAACTTAGCAGTTGTTTTATAACCACGCTGTAGGTCTTGGGACTGAATAGACGTCAAGATGTCAAAAACCTGGGAATACGATAAAACAAATTCCGTCATTTTCATTCCGTTTGAGAAATACAGTAGAAATCATCAGAAAGCAGCTTTACAGAAATCCAGATGTAGATTCATGATTCACGACTAATGAGCAAGACAACGGGAAGGAAAAACTACCCGGGACGACAAGTGGAAGAAACCTTGAAAGGAGCAAGTCTCAGAAGGGAACACATCCTGTTGTGGGTGACACCCGATGAGTCCTTATTATTCTAAACGGAGTGTTTAAACTCGAACAGTAAATTCCAAAGTTAAACTGTGTGAAGTGTGTCGAAGGGATGTTCAGACAAAAGTGACTTTACCAACCCAGCCATAAACCAGGGGGTCTGGGACTGGGAAGGTCAGGACTCTAGTTCAGCTGGTACACGTCTCACTTTGGTCTCTACAGTTTATGCCAGGAGCAGCTTCCAGCCACAGGAGTTCCCATTACACGCCACCGATTTGATCACATGCAGGAGAAGTTTGATGAGTACGTAAAGAACAGAACGCTGCAGAACTGGAAGTTCTGGATTGTATCCTTTTTGCATCCATACCGAATAAAAATGGTGATGAAATGGATTAGTTGAGTTTCTGTATGTTAAGGGTGTGCAAGGAAATGTTGTTTATTTTTTTTTTTTGTTTAAAGTTTTTTATTTATTTATTTTTTTTTAGAAGAATGGTGACAAACGCTGTAAAACGAAGTTCTCTTTCACCCAAGAGTGATGAAAGTGACCTGAGTGCCTAGGGTCAGAATCAGGTTTCTCTCCGTTCTCCCTCATGCTTCTGGTCATGTCAGGTATTCCCTCCGCATTACCTGCTCAGTATTCGACATATCCTGCCGTCTAACTGGCTAGTCGACATGAGGTGCTGCTTAGTTGGATTAATTATGTCAGTTGGTTTCTGTTAACATGAACACCGAGTCTGGTTTTCCTCAGTCCCATGCATTCATTAGGAATTCGTGTCACTCCAGCACCTAGCAGACATCGTTAATCCAGATTGCTTTGTGTGTTTGAGTATGTTAGGATTGTTTCAGTCACTAAAATCCTTACGCTTGCCCATTTTTCCTGCTTCCAACACATCAATATTTCACTTTCTGCATAATATAATCCACCCATGGACAGGTGCCGTTGTAATGAAATAAGCAGTGTTTGCTTCACCTGTCTGGGGTTTTAATGCTATGGCTGATCAGTATTCATTGTTTCATTGCTGTCTTTTTAGCCGAGTAACCATGAACAAAGTTGTAAAACAGCTCGTCATTGTTGGGATTTTATATTGCTCAAGCTGCTAGGTGTCTGATGTACATGACCCACGATCAGGCTTCAAATCTGAACGAATCCGTGAACAAATCCGGATAAATCGTTTAACTCCGCAGACTAACACGAGTATGAACGGAAGTGTTTTCTTTAACAGCGCTCCTTCAGTTTAGCATCATCATTAAGCCTCTGTTCGAGTCCTTCAACGGGAATGTGTCGACCACCAACAAGGGCGAGCTGTGTGAGACCACCATGCAGTGGCTGGACCGAGACTGTGCACTGCCTGTCCTCAGACCCAGTAAGTTATGCTGGTGACTATAGCTGTACATGCTGCTATTATTAAGCAATTAGGCAAAATAGTTTGTCATTTATATTGCAGTCTAATGTATAATGGATACTGCAGTCCATGTAGCTGATGTCGTGTGCCAGTTTAATGTTAAATGAGAGAAACAGCATTATTTATTGTTATTATTTTTTTAATTATGAACCGTCTAAAAGTCATTTTGATGCAATGATGCAAGATAAAAGCGCGATGGTTAAAAACACGCGTGGCCATGATCGTGCTGTCGGAGCAGCCCTACTGAGATAAAAGAACTGCACCATTTTGAAGATGGTGTTTTGATAGTGAAGATGATGAGCAACAATTTATACACCACCGGAAGTTAATTAGAAGTGGGACGTTACCCGGTCCCGCCATCAGACGAGAAAGGAGCTGACAGTGATGCGAGCTTCAAATAAATGATAAGAAGCGAGCGTAATGCACAGGAGGAATAACCGAGTAACTGTAAAGCGCTGGTACTCCGCACATCCACAAAGATTATCCCTCTCCTCTCTTTCTTTCCCTTCCTCTTACCCAACAGTGGTTTTAGGGACTCTGAGACAGCTAAGCACCACCACGTCCATCTTGACCGACCCGACACTCCTTCCTGAAGAGGCTAAGCAGGCTGTCGTCAACTCCAGACACCACTCCACGAAGTCCTAGCCCCTTACTCGCGTTCCGGTCATGATTTAACTCGGCTATCTCTCCCAAAGACCTAGCAATTCTGTCGGACGTGCTTGAGGAGCTCAAAAGGACATTGTGACACCTTCATGTGCCGTCTGCTTAGGTGATATTTCTCTCCAGTCAGGTAAATGTTAGTAAAAATGCTAGAGGAGTGTTCTTCCTTGCCATCCTTCGAGGCTTTTATAGCAATACGAGGGAACTATAATTTTGGTTTTTAACAGTGTTAAAAGGGCTGCTATGGACATAATGGACTTTGTTTTAAAGGCAAACAGAAGTGCTAGCTTCTATAAAGGGACTAGCTTGTACAGAATCCGCTAGCTGTAGCAAATGGATATCAGCACACACGTTTGACCAATCAAAGGCCAAGCTCTTTGGTTCGTGATCCTTAAAATGTCATTGTTTTGTTATATTACATTTTCCTCTTATGCACTTCTGTCCGGAGTGATTTTACATGTGAGAGGATTTAATCCGAGCAGTTTGAGTATTAAGTGCCAGACTCAAACCGTGTCTTCCAGTCCAAGGATGTGAACTGTCAGTCCTGCAGTTGATTAAAAGTGTTTCTTGCACTACACCTTTACAGGAATTTCTTCATATTAAGCCTTTGAGAGACTCGGTTTAAGCACTATTAACAGGTGTAATTTTTTCTCCTGGACATACAGGCTTTTTTTTGTCTTCCAGCTGTGAGGATTCTCCTACGATTACGCTCCTTCGTGTCTTATTCTATATTTCAGTGACTCAGTCATGTAAGATATATTCTGAATAAAGGTAAGCCTTATATACAGCAGTAAACTTGCTCAAATGATATGTATTATCTACGCACCATCTTCGTGTTTTATTCGTTTTTGCTTGTAGTTATAATTGCTCCTCGGGTGTTTCCATGACCAGCCGAATTGTTCTGGTGAAATGTATAGGTCAACAAACCGGTTGGAAAACTGCTCAACATGTGTGTGTGAACCTGCAACGTCTCTAGTATGTGGTTTGCAGTTTCTTCCCAATGGAATTATTTTGAAAATAAAAAATATCCACCAAAATGAAGATTTAGCTGTTTTTGTCTAGAAGCAATCTATTTTTCTGGTTGTCTTGAGTGTATTTTAGATACATCATGCCACTCTGTCTATTTCATTGAATATTGTGTTTCAGATACATCTTTAAAAAAAAAATGTAGAGTTTGTAAATAACCTGGATGTTTAATATGCAAGAAATAACACTGTTTCAAATACATATGTGCTGGAAATTTTTTTTTATTTTTTAACTTTATTAATACAGGCATATTAACATTTTTTAACATATATGCTAATTAAAGTAATATAAATAACTATTATGAATTAACATGAACAGTCTTATGTGTGTAACCATTGTTTGAGAAGCTGTAAAAGGCTAATCACCTTGCAGACTTTCTCATAATCTCCATCGCTTTCCGTAAAGGCCACGTCACAGTCGTTCACTTCAGGCTCAGATGTGCAGAGATCTTTTTGTAGGTAATGAAAGTACTGGTTGATCGCTTGAAGTTTTTCAGTCACACGCGTCTGAATGTCCAAATCGCTCGCCTGGGTGAGGTAAGTGCCAAAAACGGAGGCGTGCTGACAGGCAGAGAAGTCGTTCCTCAGTCCGGTGAGACACCCGATGGAGTGGACCGCCGTTGCCTCCTTGTGTTTACAGGTGGACTCACTTTGCTGCTTACAAACATGCAGTGTCAGTGTTTGTGAAGGAATTAAATTAGTCATTTATATTGCATGGCTAGCTCGAGCAGTTAAATAAGAAAATCTGTGATCTAACCAAGCTTTCCCCCAACTTTAGTGTTTATACATGGCATGTGTTAAGAGCTGGTTATAATAATCACTCACCAGGTATGCGAGAGCTTTACGAACCAGGAATCGCATTTCATGTTTGGCAGCTTTCATAGCTGGGTCGTGCATGGCTTCAGTTATGAGAAGCAGCGTGAATAAAGCTGTAAAAGAGGAAGGTGATAATGTCAGTGAGTGTTTCTTTACAAATGAAAAGCTAAACATCTACACATCATCGTGTTGCCATAACACAGTCATTTTACAAATATTACTAGTTTGTGACTAATTTGTTTAGAAAATTTGTTCAAAGTCAAGCATTGTTCATTTTAATACACAAGTGCTAAAACTGATATCACCTTAAAAATACAATTGCTGTCATTTCAAAATAAAAGTGTGTTTAATGAACGGATAAATCCGATTCTGGAATATAACCCGGGCAGAGTTGTGCATCGTTTCACAGCTACAGCTTTATGATAGGCCTTCCACGTTATTTTCTAACACAAAGCCATGTTTTAAGTAGGACTTTATACATGTTAATGACATCGTCCTTTCAGAAATTTTGTTAGAAGTCAGATTGCAGTGAAAAAGTGCGAGCCTTACGTGCATATCAACGTGCACTTACCAGAAACTCGGAGATTATTTCTGTATGCCATCTCGAGAAGCAACGTCGATGCGCTTTAATTTCCTGACTTCAGATTGAAGGGGTCTCCTCTGTATTTAAGCTGTTTTCTTGCTCGTCATTTGATAACATCAACATGATTGATTACTTGGGGATTTTGTCTCAAGTTTTTTCACACATATGAGCCAGACTGCAAAAGATGAGTGTTCTAGGGAAACCAAACCCAAATATAGCATGTAAAGATTAGAGTTGTGAAGTGATCATATTTATTGATGGCATGTCGGGGCTTAATTGGAAATTTGTAAGGCCAATATTTCAGGTCATGTGTTACAGTGCCTCTAAAGGTTATGTGGAGTTCAATGGTAAGGCCAACATTCAAATTCAAATTAATTCAATGAATTAATTAAATTTGAGCCTTTTTTTTTTTTTTTACATATAAACAATGAAGAAAGGAATACATTGTGTATAGTATGAAAATGAACTACATTTTGGAAAATTTCTAATTTTCACTTTATTCATAATTATCACCCATCACTTGGAAATCAGGTCTAATAAAAGTAAAAGGGGTTAGATATTTCCGACAGGCAGCATTTCAAAAGAAAAAGAGACGCAGTGGCGCAGCAGGTAGCATTGCTGCTTGTCCTCGATTTGACCTCGAGTTATTGTGCGTGTGGTTTCCTTTCCTGTGAGATTCATCAGGGTTCTCTGGTTTCCTCTACATCTGAAAGGCATGCCGCTAGGTTGGTTGGCTACTCTAAAAGCCTCAGGTGTGAATGAGTGTGCGAATTTACAATCACCAACCACTTTATTAGAAACACTTGTACACCTGTTCGTTCATGCATTTATCCGATCGTGTGGCAGCGGCACAACGCAACAGATCATGCAGGTTAAGAGCTTCAGTTAATGTTCGCATCAAATGCTAGCATGGGAAAATGTGATCTCAGTGACTTGCATTGGTTGTTCGTGCCAGGTTTTAGTAATTCAGAGACTGCTGGTATCTTGTGACATTGGCAGTCTTCAACTGTCTTCACCATTTTTTTTTACTGATGTTCAGACAGCTGAAAATGAAAACTACATAGGAGCAGCTTTCACACATTAGATTTTCACCCTGTATTTCCTGAGGAATGCTTGTAGATGATGTGGGCAGCTTAGAAATTGTGGCCTTCTCTGCTCATACAGTGGTTACAGATTGTATACTTGTGTACACTGTATTTGTGTATTTGTACACTATAGCCTTTTTTTTTTTTCAAACCAGCCTAGGTTGTCATGCTGTCTAAGTAGATGTTCTATAATGTTACTAGGATTTGATTTAAGGTAGTTTATTATACCAGTCACGATAAAATAATCCCACATTTCTTGCCATGCTGTTCATCCACGTTACCTCTCAGTCTGTTTGCCCTTGATACCCCTGGTCCAACTCTGAGTGCCCTAGGTCGATAGGTCAGGTTTATGTATCAAAAAGGCAACCAAAGTTCAGATTTACTCTCAATATTACTGCTGAGAGATATTTCTGATCCAATTTGCATAAACGTTTCAATAGGTGATGAAAAACAAGAACTCCAAGGTCAAATCTAGGGATTTCCCTTTTCATTTAACTATTGAAGTCCTGGAACCATGCTCTGATTCATTCTGTTTAGTGGTACTGATTTCTGTTGCATCCAAAGATTGTTAACGCTGGTTTTCAGAAAACGTATGGGTTGCATGGGTATAACAGGAAAAACATACGTAAAAGGTTTAACTCACTGATACATAATATGGAAAGGAACAGATCTTGTCTACAACATAAAACTTCCCCCATTCGTATTCAAGAATCACACTGAGATAAGTGTGATCTGTGAGGCATTACAACATTAATGTTAATGTTATGCAATATAGTGTTTTATCAGCGCTCTGCCAGCAAACGTCAGGTTTGGGGGAATTTACTGATTTGCAAAAATGAGCTTGCATAAATGAACTAATGAGCTAAAGCTTTCACAAAGAAGGAAGGCAATATCAAAGCCCAGCCTTGTTGGTGCACTGAAGTCCATTAGTAAGTGTCATATGCAGGTTAAATCAAATATTACAATATATTTGTTAACTCCTTTGTACACTTCAAAGTACTTACTTGTAACGTTCTTTGTTGCTGGATGAGTTCAAGAATTTCACCATTCCCATTTCACCATGGAGAAGTAAACGAGAGGGATTCACACTCGGATTCACTTTTATCATGTTAAAGAAATGTTGAAGTGATATTTCACAACATTTTCCAGTTCAAATGGTCCTCCACATGTACGATGTGGAAAAGCTGGCTCAGCACTGCATGGATGGCACAAGCTAACTGGCCGTAAATGACCTCATATTAAGAAAACTGCAAAACATCACAAAAGAAGAATCACTACTAATTATTACCCAGGAACAATGGAGCCTGAATATTGATCCCTCGTGTTTATAGCTTAAAAACATTTCAGGTTATATGAACTGTAATTGCGTCCAGAATGTAGCCAAGGGTTTTAGTATTTCAGACATGTCACCACCGGCACCTGATGGCCACTGTATGTTCTAATACATGCTTGGAAAGAGAGGGGCAAAGGAGGGATATTCGTGTGGATAAATCCTACATAGTGGACTTTATAAATCTGGCGGTCTTTGCTACAGGATGCTGCTGGGTGTGGAATAAGGACTAAAATGTTAATAATGTGATCTGTAGCTTGTGCATGCTTTGAGAAATCAAAAGTGTTGCAACTATCCAGTGCTACAACCATCCCCAGTTTCCCTGACATTTTTTGCCCACACAAACAAACAAATGAAGCGTTGTGCTCCACGAAGTTCTTTAAGGGATGCTGAGAGTGTTATATAGCTCAAGAGTTCTCAAATCTTTTGCAGCCTTTATCTATAAAATAAATTTCACAGCCCCCTTCGGAACATAATCCAACTATTTGAATATTAGCCTTATTATTAGAATGTGCACAATAGCATTTCGGTTATATATTGCAGACTTGGAGTTTATTTATTTTTTTTATCATGCACAGAAAATATTTTTATTTCAAATTGTCATTAGATTCGAGTTTACAGTATTTATGGACTGTATTTATTTTTAAGATACTGAGGTTTGTATTAACCCATTGAATTCAAGTGAGCAGTGTGTGTGTGATAAGAGTCCAGGGGCCTCATTTATGAATAGTGTTTATGCACAAAATGGGTTTGGAATGCACATACACAACTTCGCATGCAAATTGTATAAATAAATACTTGGCGGGAAATCTTTGGAAGCTTTGACCCGTTCGTAGAGCCATCCACAAAATATTAGAAATAGTGGAATTTAGTAACACCCGGTGAATATGTAGAGAATTACAGCCAAGTGTGCAAATCACCTCTCTCACACGTTACATCAAATAAAGAATTATCATACTCCAATTACGCGTTTGTTTAAGCCCCACTCTGAATGAAATAATAACTTATGTATTGATAATTAATTGTGGGTAATTACAGGCTGCAAACCGCTATGAAGTAATTTATTAATTCTATTAATCTATTAGGCTACAGATCTAGACTATAAATGGGCTACAGAATGATGTACTTTCTATAAGACAATGACCTTATTCTTAAAAGACCACACCAACTGAACAATAAGATGGGAACATGTTTTTAGACAATTTTCTTGCCAGGATGACTGTCTAATGAGGCAAATTAAGCTTCCTAGAGCCATTCTCTAGGATCTATGTGCTAGGTTGTCCAAAATATAAACAGACCAACATGAAATACATAGCAACCCTTAGATGGGAGATCCTTCTTGGGGAATATCCTAGCCATCATTAATCAGCTGTATTGGTTGCCATAATTATATTCATATATATATATATATATATATATTCTAAGAAGTTAGTACATCAGAGTTCCTAACATGGTGGATAAACAGGCCAACATCAAAGCACAATTTGTATCAATGTTCAGTTTCCCAAATGTTATCAGATCAAATGACTGCATTCATATCGCTGTAATGGCGCCTAGTCAGAATTTCGTCAATTGAAATTCTGCGGATTGGGCGTAGGACAGCAAAATGGACTCCCCCTTCCCTAACCAACAACCTTATTAACTAATTCACATCTCAATCCACCAGGCAAAAGTAATCTTCAAGCTGTGAGACTGCATGAAAATGTCATGTGTGATGTGTGATTGTGAATAGCTTGACCAGTGCAAGGGTATATTTTACCAAGCTTTTTTAATGTCATTATTTTATGTTTCAGGTGTTAAATAAAGGTAATTGTATCCTTTCATCTCAATCTACAACACAAATTCCTATATACAAGACCCCAACGCTCCACAATTGTCAATGCTACCTCACTCAAAAATGAATGGTACACCCCACATTTAAATATGTTTGAAATAATTTGCATTGTTCATTTAAGGATATTTGTGAGTGGTAATTGGGTGAGAGAAGAGGCTTTTTCACCTGTGCAAATTTCATCAAGAAGACTATGATTTATAGAGTTGAAATGGTGTGCAGGGTTGTTTTTTTGTTTTGTTTTGGGGGTTTTTGCGCGTATACTCGCTTTCACTCTGGAATACACACAAAGTTTAAAAAATAAGACCCCAGGTCGGCAGCAGAGACCTGGCAAATGAAGCTTTTAAGAGACTTTGTTGGTGTGTTGGAGGATCTTAAATGGCCCAATATATCAATGCATTAATTTTCTGCAGCCATGTATGACTTTAATGTCACTGAAGAACCATACTCTGCTACACAGTTGTTACTCGGGGGGTGGTTTGCCACCAGTCTGCAAAATCTTTGTTAAACTATGCTGCCCATGTGCTGCTGAACAACACTTGGTGACACCACCTGAACCCCTTGTCCACTGTGGGGGAATGAGCCTCTCAATGCTTACAATGTCTTTTGGAATGCCAAAGTACCTGAATACATGGATAAAAATGATTTCAGTGGTTTCAAAGCCTGAGGGCAGAAGTGGAAGTGGGATCAGGTGTAGGGACTTGAAGATTCTGTCCATGTTGACCATGATGACAGTGTTTTCTCCCAATGAAACTGGGAGGTCTATAATGATGTCAACTGCCAGGTGTGACTATGGTGTGGCCAGTGGGAACAGCTTACCACCTTGGAGGGTTCATAGTACCTTGGCCTGGGCACAAGATTAACATCAGGAAATAAACTGAAGAATATCAGTGAGCATATTAGGCCATCATTACTTACTTTGAAGCCTCTGTTGAGTCTTGTGAATTGTTTCCCATCATGCTTGGTAGGAATTTAGTCTTTTGGCCATTTTCTGTTACTCCAGTTTTGGGGTGTTTAGCCCCATCCAGCCAATGGCAACATTCCTCTGGGACCAGCCTGACAGTGAGTAGTTACCAGTTACCTATGTCATAATTTGTCTCAGTGTTGGAAAGTTTCCAGGAGAAGAATGCTACAGGATGCAGATTGAGTCTATCTCCATTCTGTGACAACACAGCACAAAGCCCAGTGTCAGAGGCATCAACCTCCACCATGAAGGGTTTTGAAGGGTTTGGGTGGTTCAGGATTGGATCTGTGGTGAAGGCCTCTTTGAGCCGAATGACAGATTGTTCTGTTGTCATGTTCCTCCTTAGTTACCTGAACCCCTTCCTCAGCAGTGGGGTGAGGAGCTCATTATAGAGCTGAAGCTCTTGATGAACCTTCTGCAGAAGTCGGAAAAGCCCAGAAACCCCTGTAGGACTTTGACTGTGTTTGGCACTGGCCATTCTTTGATGGCGGGGACTTTGTTCATATCCATGAGCACCCCCCTGAGCTAATGACGTACCCCAGGAACAATTCCTGTGACACATGGAATTCACATTTTTCACCCTTGATATGTAAGTGGGTTTGGAGTAAATTTGTGGACATATGGAAGATGTCGAGACTGGACAGCATGGTGGCTAAAGGCTCTAGTGTTAATCAAGTCTGAAACCACATACAGACATTCTGGGTGTCTTATCTGAACCAGAATGGAAAAAGACTGATGAGATAGAAATGTAGAAGGACTCATAGAGGGAGAGTGAGTGGAGGAGGCAGCTCTAGCAGATGATTTCTGTGGAACCTTCAACAAGTAATGTGAGAAACACTCTGCCACTTGGTGCTGCAATAAAATCAAAGTCTCTCCCTTTGTGCCTTATGCATTCCAAAATGGTAAGTTTGGTTTGACTGATGTGAATTGGTTCCACATGTGCCTATCTGAGCACCCATTGGGTATTGGTGTTAAATTGAGGTGTAGTCAGGCGCATTGTTGGTGCATTGCTATCTTGAGGCAGCAGAAAGCAATTGCACAATTGACCAATTGTCCTCTGCAGAGAAGAATTCTTTCTACTTGGTAAATCCTCCAAGGTGCAAAGGTTTATTGCATGTTAATTAAGCATTAATTTAAATTAGATCTGATGGTGTTAAATAATATTGACCCCTATTTAGAGTACTTTGTGTGTCCTTAAGTAACAGATAAACTTGACTAAAATTCGCTAAGGAAAATCAAATTTAGAGGAACACAGAAGAATGTCAGTTCTACAGATTAACGAAAGCTTGAAATACAACTGATTAAATATATATAGAAAAGATTTACTAGGATTTTTCCATCATGTTTGGAGACTGTATGAAGGTATCTATAAATGTTCTTGGCAAAATAGTCTACACATTTCCTCCTAAATTAATATATTGAGGAATTGTTGTCAGCACTTGAACCACTTGCCCTTGCAAGGCTATCTAATCAGTTGCAGCTTTATCATTTGATACCATCATTTGATATCATTGCAGAGCTCATCATTTGATACAGCTGAAGAGATTAAAAAGCCACATCTATTATGGTTTGAACGTCAGAGCTAAGACCTCCCTTTCCGTGTTTAGCGATTTTTATGCACACTGATGTTAATCAGGCTGATAAGCTCTGTCTTTATTTAAAACTCTTCCACTGTGTCATGATGTTGCAACTCAGATAGTAAAATGTGAGAAAATCTACATGACTGGTATGGGAAACAAACCTTTTGGTAGGTTCAAATTCTGCACGAGAGGTTTTTAAATTTCAAACACTAACCGTAATAGGAAGGCCAATTAGTGTTACTACTCAAAACAGCACATTTGTAAATTTTAAATGTAGCTTAATTGGATGCAACTCCTAGTAATACTTTGAAATTTTCAACCATTGAGTATTTTTCTAATGCTAATTTCTAAAATAAATAAATAAAACAAAATAGTATATTGCAAGATTCCCTTTTGTATGTCAACCGATTCCACATGAGTTAGCAACCCTTACTTCAGGAACCCTTGTTTAAATTGATGAATTCACATATCTTTGACAGTTCAAGATCTCTTTACACACTGCTACTTCAGTTGATATAAGATCTGTTTAAATGGAAAAAATTACCTTTGTCTCTAAAAGGACAAATCTCCATGATCAAAAATGAAAATAAGTATTTGTTTTTTCTATTCCCTGTCTACTCACCCCAAAACTAGCTCTCCTCTCTTGATTCAGCTGTTACATCTTTCTGAGTTAAAGGGGGGGGGGGGAAAGCAGAAATATCCCCACTCTTTTAAATCCCTCCAATGCTCCAAATTTTTATTAATATTTTCTCTCTAACCAGCTAAAGTACATTCATTTATGAACAAATTATACAAATACTAAATTGTTAGACATTGAACAAATAATAGCCAAATATTGATAATTCCATTAAAACCCTTCCCTGCTACAAAACAACACTATTTATACAACTATGACCACATGGTGGAAAGCAAATAAAATACTGAACAGTGATCACTCATCTTCTGCTCAGACCCCACTATGGCACAATCCTGTATACCCAGTTGCGAAAGAAATATATCTTACTTTGCGACTGATATTTTAAATAGCTTCAACTGAAAGGCAATGAAAGACAAAAAAAAATTCCACAGAATTCAGTGTTGCTCAACTGAGCTCCATAAGAGACTCAAGTCAAATCAAGAAAACTTTCACAAATTATATAAACTCCCATTAAATCATGATGACACAACATCCTTCCCAATAGACAAGTGGTTGTCTGAGCTCAGCATACTGTAATAACATACTGCATACTGTAATAACTTGGCAAATCATATCCAGCAATATATTGTCCTGCAATACTCAGTCCATACAAAATGAGATTTTACATAGGCCACATCCCACCACACATCAATTATACTGCATGGGCTTTAGCAGTAGTGTGCTGGCTTAACCTCTTAACAGAACTCTCAACCTGTGTAAAAAGTCAGTACTCAAGACCTTTCTTCTAACTACAAACATCAGACCTTTATAAGAAAATCAAGCACTGTTTCAGTCAACTTAAATGTTCTTTTTCAGTATTAAATGCAGAGGCAACAAGGCATACATATTATGATGAAAAATGGGAAGAGTTAAACCTGAAGAATGTGACCTTGGACCTTTTCAGTTTCCTGTTACAGACAGGAATATATGTATGTACTTATTTTAAGTGCTCTAAAGTCCATTTTCAAAAACAGCAAAGTAAGCAAGATCTTCTTGCATCACAAAACATGTGAAAAGGACATTTACAGAGACATCGGTTCATAATTTCCAAATCCATTGCCTTTTCTCACAACAAAGGCATGCGTGACAGATTTTACGCAATTATGATGATTTTGAAACAGCTAATCCTTTAAGTTCTAAGCAAGGGTTTCATAAAATTGGTTGGCTGTATTTTATTTTTAAAACCATCCAGGAAAGTTTAACTTTGTTTTATACAGTAAAGATCCGAAGACATATGATTCTGATCAAATACTAAAGCGCTTCTTATTGATGACCTGAAAATTTTAGAAAAAAATGTGGGTTTTTTTTTAAACTGTCTTTTGGTTCAGTAATTTAAGGAACTGGAGATAATATTGCTTTAATTGGCTTTTAGATTTTGTGGACTCCATCAGTGGCACATTTATTGGTAGGTTTTTTTTGATTAGCAATGAAGAATTAAAATCTTGCTTTAGGGAGGATCATCCATTACTTGTTTTGTGTTTGAAAGAACCTCCTGTTGAACACTGTAAAGTGCTAAATGAAAATTCTTCTTTTCCTTCAAAATGCTGTTTTTGCTGGAGGTTGTCATGTATGAACTTACGTTGGAGTTTTAATACACTATATGGACAACAGTTGTTAATCACCTGACCATATTGAACATCAATATGTCCTTGTTGAACATCCTATTGCAGATTCAGTACCCCCCTTTTCTGTTAAAATAACCACCACTGTTCTGGGAAGGCTTTCCAGTGGATTTTGGAGTGTGGCTGTGAATATTTGTGTTCATTCACGAGAGCATTAGTGAGCTCGGGCGCTGATGTTGGGTGAGGTCTTGGGTGCAATCGGCATTCCAGTTCAACCCAAAGGTGGGGTTGAGATCAGGGATCTGTGCCAATCACTCAAGTTCTTCCACACTAACCTTGGAAAACCATGTCTTCACGGTGCTTGCTTTGTGCACAAGGGCATTGTCATGCTGGAACATAATTTGGGCCTCGGTTAGTTGTAGTGAAGGGAAATTGTAATGCCGCAGCATGCAAAGTTATCCTAGACAATTGTTAGCTTCCATATTTGTGGCAACAGTTTGAGGAAGAACCATATATTGGTGTGATGGTCAGTGTTCACAAACTTTTGTCAATTTAGTGTATCTTGTTAAAAATGGGCATGTCTCCATGGACATATTGTCAGACAGAATACGGAGCTTTATTTACGGTTGCTCAATACAAACAAAGTGAGTTACAAATGGATGAAAAAGACAAACACCTAGGTTTGAATGCTGAATGAATGCTGTCCAGTCATGGTGTGTTGCGCACAATACACTCCTTGTATTTGGTGATGTAACTGAAAGTGATAATCAATGGGCTCTCCCCTCCTTTTGATACAGTCTGTCAGCATAATGTTCTTCCTAGTTCTAATTGATGGAAATGATATGTTTTTTGATCCCTGATCACCAAACTCCAGAGGGAATCCATCCTCAATCCATAAGGAAATCATTCCACTTCTGTAACTATATGCTATAAAGACTGTCACCTTAGACTTAAAGACTGAGACTGTGTCGGAGTCCCAAACACTAGTTGGAAGGCTGTTCTATAACTGAGGGGCTTTGTAAGATAAAATACAATCAACCCCTGGCTGTAGCCTTCTTATTTGAAGTAACAACAATCAGCTTTTGATTGAAGCAGACGTGGTTCACTCCGGTAGTGTGGCATGAGACCATTTAATGCTTTATCATGCCTACTCAGTGACCTCTTTGTTTTCAAGAAAAATCTGTAATATCATAATACCTTAAGAACATGCATGCTTTACACTTTAATGCATACTACATTTAGGAGCAAGCTAATATATTGTCTGTTACTTGCATAACACAATTCAAAATAAAAAACAACAGGCCCCATTGATTAGATTGCTGAGGAAATATAATTCACTGCTGATTCAAAATTGTATGTTAAAAGATTCAGTGAGTCATAAGGAACATAATTAAAAAGACCGCCATCACAAAACATTATATGCACTTATTAATATTAGATTTGAAATACACAAGAGCATGCTCTTTATAAAAGCTACGTATTGAAACTTGCTTTAATCCAAAACTAAATAATCATTTAGTTCAGAGAACTGAAAAATATTGCATTGTAGGTTGAGCATCCTAATGTTACTTAGATAATTTGACCACAGTATGTTAATAAAAATGATGAGATATGAACGTGTTTAACAGTAAATATGAAATGTCATCTTTGTTAATTTGCAGTGAGAGGAAAATGGAAATTTTATGCAGTATGTAACTGTGGTTCATCTACTAAGTAAGGCTTCTTCCAAGTGCTAATTTCCTTGCCAATTGCAAATAACAAAGTTGCAACAATTGCAACAATTCACAAGTTATGAATTTATAAAAATCTATAATATAAAACCATGCCAACTACTACATGCTGGCACACAGCAGGATATGTGTTTTCTAGTGACACAGACAGCTGTGGCCACAATTGTTATAAGTAAACACTAGAATTATTGTCACCCAATATGCGTGTCATTGCCACTCATTAGATGGTACAGATTTAACAATAACAAAATTAGGAACATATGGAAAAATTGTAGATGAATGTATTCAGTAATTTTCTCTGTTGTATTAAAAACAGTGTATTGTTTTGATGTGCTTTATTAGTCTAATGTGTTCAGTTTTATTTTAAGAAACATTTTATTGTAATTTTACACTTAAAATCTACCCTATCTGGTCAGCCTAGTCATCGAGATCGTGACTTTTATTTTGAAATGAAATGAGCTACAGAAAGTCCTGATGTTCCGGATGTTCACTCTTCAGGGTGTTGTGTCGGCATCCGCATCTTGTCTTGTCTTAAGTTTTGTGATTGGCTGATATGAGCGACTTTTATGTTAAACCAGGTAAAAAATAACCATTATACTTAGATGCGAGAAATGGATTGTAGAAATAATAATTTAGGAATTGTGGTTCTTATCCGCTGTAAACTAGTCAGCTGCATATCTGGGATCAGTCCACGTATCATTTTTTTTCTGACCTGTATTCCGAAAACACGCAATGATTGGTTAATAGTCATCCCGCCTCCTTACTCGGATTGGCTGTTGTCTTGAGTCCAGCTCTTGGATTGGTTCTAGTTTTTGTTAACAAGGTGTTTGGAGGCGGAAGTTGTCGCAATACGGTTAGGGAAAAAAGTGTCAACAGCTGTGTTACAGTACCGGCTTTCTTTTAAGCGAGCTAAAGTGTGTAGTAATCTACTTGTCTGTTTTGTCTTGCGTTGTTTAGGGAATCAGGAGCGGGGATGGAATGACCCTCCACAGTTTTCATACGGCTTGCAGGCCAACAGTGGTGGACAGAAACGCAATCTTCTGAACAAGAGGGTTCCTCCACCTCAACTCTCAGCTCAGAGTGAGTCAGATCAGTCCGATTAGATTAGGGTTTAGATGATTTACTTGAAGAGGTGAGCTCGTGCTTTTTGTATATTTGCACTATATTGTCTATCTGTTTAAAACTTTTCATTGACCACGATCACTCTCTTTACTATCACTCTTGACTGAGTTCCCCTGAAGCAGGTGTTTGATGTTATACAATGAAGAGTAACTTCAGTGGTCAGGATAATAACTTTATAAAATCCTTTCACTCTTATCCTCAGGTCGTCTCACTGTGCTTTAGATATCCAGACTTGATGAAGATTGTAAAAAATTTTTTGTCTTTGTTTATCATAGTGTCCTGTTTGTTTAAGAACTATATGAACTTCAGAATTAGTCACTATCTAACACTTTGTTCTTCATGAATGACAGAACCTTAATGATAACTAAAAAATGTAACATTAGCTACCCATTATGGTGTTTAGTGGGAGAGTCAGTTAGATTTACATTTTAATTGTGCAAGGGCACTTTTTCGGTACTTGATCCATCCTGCCGTCCATCCATCCTGCCATCCATTCTGCCATCCATCCATCATGCAGCCCATCCATCATGCAGCCCATCCATCATGTAGCCCATCCATCATGCAGTCCATCCATCCTGCCGCCCATCCATCCATCCATCCTGCCGCCCATCCATCCATCCATCCTGCCGCCCATCCATCCATCCATCCTGCCGCCCATCCATCCATCCATCCTGCCGCCCATCCATCCATCCATCCTGCCGCCCATCCATCCATCCATCCTGCCGCCCATCCATCCAT
>JAQQZR010049551.1:0-18213 GCA_030068235.1 Notoglanidium macrostoma
GAATGAAAAACGCTCCCGCAACTTTTCAACGGCTGGTTAATATGGTCCTCTCTGATGTGCCCAATTGTGAAGCATATTTAGATGACGTGGTTATTTACTCAAAAACAGGATTTCCGTTCCTGATGAGGCCTGCCTAGAATACAGAGTGAAATCTTGCCATCTGCCTTTCTCCCTTATCCATTCGGCGCATCGAGCTGTAAGAAAGTGCGCCAGCATCAGGGCCAGATACTCAGGGTTCTCCACACCACGAGACACCTTAACGATTTCCTCCACCAGCATTCCAAAGAACGCAAATATGGCGGTTATACAGCCTCAGTTCATCACCCCATCAGACAGTGTCTGAGTCAGTACCTGAGAAAGGTGACCTCGGAGATGCTCACCGTTAATGCTTGTGGCCATCATGGTTCGGGCCATAGCTTTTAGCTCCTGATCACAAGTCTGATGCATGGTTGTAGCATACTCACGCATTGCTGTGGCCGTGGCACTGGGCAAAGGCCCCTTGTGGCCCAAACAAAAGTGCACGTAATAGGTGGCCATAAGTTTGTGTCTAAAGTGAAGGCAGGTGTCGGTGTTTACTGGGAGTGGCACCACTTCAAGGCGCTTTTTTCCTGCAGCACACACTACACATTCATCTTCAGTCCACACCTTGGCTGTGTAGTAGGCCCACTTGTACCAGTTATTTGTCCATGCTTTGGCCCGTAGTTCTTTGTCTGGGTCTTCGATCATTTCATATCTTTCCACGCTTAGCCTCTTCCCACTTCTTCACCTCCCCTTCGAGTTCCTTAGACATGGGCAGCACCAATTTTTCGGAGTTGACCTGAAGTTTCTGTTGTCCATTTTGATTGATGAGTAGGGTGAATTCCCCATTGGTATACGAGTAGCTGGAGTTCTGCTTTTTTACATTGAATCCCATCCCTGGGCATATTCACTGGCTCTTCCACACGGTGTCTTTTTCCTCATTCTTATTTCCGGCTGTTGATGATGTTATTCTATGAGCACAGTGGCTTCTCTTATCCATTATCCATCTTACTCGCTCATATCTTCTTAAGATTTTTAAGGTTAAGGGCTCTTGTACACCTACTGGGGCGGCTCTCTTGTGGCGTGTCTTAGGCCTTGGTTTCTAAATTGTGGGCCTCTTATAAGGAGTTCGAGGATGGGTCTTGCAAAGGATTCGGGGAGGTGTGGGTTTTGGGGGTTCCACCTGGGTTCTGTTTGCGAATCTGGGGTATCTCCTAATTGGCCCAGGCTCAGATTCTCTCTGTTCTTCAAGCTCTCACTCCTGGTTGGAGGATTCAGCAGGAGGTGCATTATTCTCAAGATCCCCATGAGCATCATTGTTGAGCACAGGGCAAGGCTGTTCAACCAGTTTTGGGGGTAATTTCAATAGCTTTCCCTTTTCCCCCAATCCTTTCTCATCTTCAAGCGTGACCAGTGCTGAAGGTTGCCTGAGGGAGGATCACTTAGTCTCAGAGGGGCTTTCTTGGAGGCTGCTTTCAACTTCACTCGCCTGTGCTTCACTGAGGCTGTATCCTGAAGATTGTAGTTGTTCTCGGTCTTGGGATGTGAGTTGTGCTTCGAGTGGTCTAATCCCTTCTCGGGCTTCTCCTTCCTCATCATTACTACTGTCTTCATCTTCCAGGACAGGTTGTAATGGCTCAGAGCTAGAGACTTTTGTGCAATGGCTAAGGTGATACCAGGTATTACTTCCTTTCATCTTAACTTCTGTTTGCATAGTGTGTGTTACTTTAAAGGGTCCTGTTCTTTGGGACTCATGCCACTTTTGGCGGAAGGTACGAATGTACACTTGGTCACCTGGTTTTATTGGGTTTGTATGCTCTTCTTCTGGGCCTTGTCTTTGGGCTCTCTGCTGTTCCTGTAAATAGATAGCCTGGTGTATTCTGGTCATTTCTTTAACATACGCTTGTAACTCATTTTGTAACTGTTCCAGGAGAGGCCCTTCATAGGTTCTTCTAAAGCCTGGGTTTGGCATTGGCCTTCCCATAAGCATTTCATGTGGTGTCAAATGGGTTTCACTGTGCATTTGAGTTCTGTAGTGCATCAAGGCTAGTGGCAACGCATCTACCCAACTAAGACCAGTTTGTTTAGTGATATTTGAAACTTTTGCTTTTAATGTACCATTTAAAGTTTCAACCATGCCTTGGGACTGGGGGTGATACACACATCCCTGTTTCCACTGAACTCTCAGCCAATCTATAGCATTTTTCAAGGCTGCTGGAACAAATGGGGTGCCATTATTGGAGCTTATGATGAATGGAATCCCAAATCTAGGGAAGACCTCTCTGGTAAGGAACCTTAAGATGTTATTAGCTGTCTGAGCTCTTGTGGGGATTGCTTCTACCCATCTGCTAAATCTGTCAATTATGACTAGCATGTACCTGTATCCCCTTACTGGGTGTATCATTTCAACATACTCAATAACCAAGTGTTTAAATGGCCCTTCAGGTAATGGTGCTTGCCTTGCCTGTGTGGTAACGTCCTTTCTGATGTTGTATTGTTCACAGATTTCACATTCTCTTTGTGCATTATCTGCATGTGTCTGCAAATATGGTGACCAATAACCTTGCCTTTTCATTTTCCTTAGTACCTCCCCCCTTGAGCAATGGTCTAGACCATGCACATTGTTAATTAAGATAGTAGCTAGTGCTGACGTGGGCCACTAATAAGCCTTCATGGTTTCACCATAGGCTGTGTAGATCAATTGTTGCTCCTCGCTCCTTCCACACCTGTTTCTCTTGTGTTGCTGCTCTTTCTTGCTTAGCCTGGACATCTTCCACTGTGATACGTGGTTGGACTGTCACTGTCAAATTATGCCAAATGTGCAGCCTGAAGCCTCTTTTGCTGCTTTATCAGCCGCCGCATTTCCTTTTGCCACTGCATTATGTCCTTTTGTGAGAGCTTGACACTTGATGGCAAGTTTATGTGGTCTCATCATGGAGGTTATAAGGTGTGTGATTTCGGTTAAGTGTTGGATAGGGCTGCCATCAGTTTTCTTGAAACCTAACTGGTTCTCCAAAGCCATGGGTGTATGCAGAGTCTGAAGATATTGGCGGATTTTCCTGAGGCCAATTGGCATGCGTTTGCTAGTGCCATAGGTTCCACTTTCTGGGCTGAGCACTGTTGCGGGATTTTTGTGGCTTGTACCACTACAAATGTGCCACTTGATGTTTGTTGCAAAATTGCATATCCGGTGTGGGTTCCTGTATGGTCTCTGTAACAGGATCCATCCACAGAGTATGTGACATCTGCGTCTGGTATTGGCTCTTACTCCAAGTCGGGCCTCAATCTAGAATAGGCTAGAGATTCAGCTGCACATTCATGTGGGCTTCCATCAAAGTTAAAAGCAATGCTTTCTGCAGGGTTGGCTGTTGTGCATTTGGATATGGTAAAGATCAGGGTATGTGAGGAGTGTACAATATTGCATTCTTCTGGCAGATGTCAGCACGAACTTGCCTTGTTCTAGTAAATCTGACATTTTGTGGTGGGTGTATATAATCACTGGGTACCCCATGGTAAGTGTGGATGCCTTGTTATATGTGTAATGCATAGCTGCTTTTCCCTGGTAATACCTGGGCCAGCCCCGAGCTACCCCATCTAACTTTGTGCTGTAGTATGCAATGGCTTGTTCATCCCTTACAGGTTTCTTGCATCAATACTGCTGAAACATAGCCACCACATTTGTTGGCTACGTATAAATGAAAAGGCTTTGTATAATTGGGTGTCACGAGTACTGGTGCCGTCTTCATATCCTGCTTGAATGATTCAAAAGCTACAAGCTCATCTGAAATCCAGGTAAGTGGGGCTGACAGTTGTCGAGAACCAGCAGCATTCATTATTGCTCTGAGTGGGATCACTTTTCCTACGTAATCTTCAACCCACTCTGCACTGAACCCTGTCATTCCTAAGAATGTCATCATTTGGCCCACTGTCCCAATGCCTACACTCCCTGTGATATGATTCATCCCAAGTACTCAACTTGTTGCTAACAATACTGGAGTTTGCTTAGTGACGCTTTGTGGCCTCCATGAGCTAGTCTGGAAAGGATGGCAATGAAGTCTCTGTGACACTCTTCAAGGATTGAACAACAGATCAAATGGTCGTCCACGTATTGCAGCAACTTGTGATTTCTAGTCCATCTAGCTCTTGTTTTAGAACCTGATTGAAGATGTGTGGTGAGTGTTTGAAGCCCTGTGGCATTCTAGCGTGTGTGTATTGTTGGCCCTGGATGGTAAGGTTTTGCCCTGGTTTTAGGTAATATTGCGATTTACGAGGTGGGCATGCATCAGTTTTCAGTGTCACTTAGATAGGTGCTGCATTTTCTACCAGGCCCACATTATTGTCATGCTGCGACCACAAACGTCCAGGCACATGTAGTGACATTTGGTCCTTTAGGTCAGCCTCCTAATCTGGTCCTTCTTGTTCAAGGTTGACCATCTCTCTGTTTGCTGTTATTTTTTCCACCTGCTCGGGCACTCCTACTGTAGCTGACACAGAGAGGATCTTTGTCAACTGGCCATTTTCCGAGAACCACATCAATGGGTTTGTGTTTGGATGTCACTTCATTGTTGTATGAGGTTGCTATCTGAATCCTTTCTCCTTTCATATACTGTTCCCATATTTTCTTTAACCACAGGTCTTTTCCTGGTTGGAATCTCATTGTACAGTGATAAGGCAATGTGGGCTCTTTCATTTCTGGCATATTGGCATAGATGTACTTCCCCCAGAGATGTAGAAAGCGCTGAGTGGCCTCACAAAATTTTCATATCCAGTACACATTGGCCAGGCAAACCTTTGGGCCTGCCCTACTCATCATTTGGGTGGCCACACCTCTTTCATCAATATGAACCTTCTGGTGTATACCAAATTCACAAGTTCAAGTTGCACAATGCGTCTCTTCCCAACAAGTTTACTGGAGTGTTTTCAGACACTAGGATGGGAATTTGGATCAGTTTGTCTTTAGTTGCCAGGCATACTGGAGCTGTCATGGGAATTAGCTGCATTTGGGAATTAGCCAACTGTTTTGGCATGCTTGCCTGATTTGGGGAGATGTTTTTCATAGTTTGAGTTCACATGTGTAGGTTGCTCCAGTATCTATCATCATGGGAGTAGGTTTGCTATTTAACTGAACCTGTAGCATGGGTTCTTCCCCAACTTCCAAGGTGATCATGGGAAGCTGGATCTCCCCTGTTGGCTCCTCTGGGCCTCTACGAAAATCCTGGTCGGACCCCGCCCAGTGATTTACTGGGCCAGGCTTCTGTATAGATAATCCCTAACTGACTGAAAACCTTCTCTCTTGTCATGACTGCATTGGGCACGTTCTAACGAAGTGTCCAAGTTGACCACATTTCCAGCATATCTGTGCATGAGGTCCTTGTTCCATCCTTTGCTGTCCTCTTCCCAAACCTCTTCGCAGCCTAGGGGAGACCCCCTTTGTGTATTGTATTGCGGATTGAATGGATGCAGGATTGGTGGCTGCTGCTCATAGTATGCTGCTGGGGCATGCATTGACTGGACCTGCAGCCCCTGTGCTGTTGAAGGCTGTATAATTGGTACTTGAATTGGGGGTTGTGGAATTGGGGGCATTGGCTGAACTGTCTGAGGTTGAGATTGCAGTGTAGCTATTTCCTGTACATCCGTAGGGCCTCCAGCAACTACTGGTGCCTGTATTTCTCTTTTTTCTTGTTTTTCGTTGACAGTTCTCCTAGCTGCATTTGAGCTACTTTCCCGAGGACATCCCTTTAATTTTCTTTCAGCCTTTTCTCTGCCTTCCAGTGTCGTTCAAAGGCATGTGTTCCAAAAATTCTCGTTCAGGTTTTGCAAATATGCCTAAAACATCCTCCAGTTTTTTCCCCACTGGCTCAGGTAGCCCTTCCAGGACTATCTTTCTAAACATCATAGTGTGTAGTTGGTCAACGTCAGGAGATTGGTCCACCTCCAACTTCCACCTTTTCTGTACTCTCTGATAATAAGCTGCAGGATGTTCTGTTTCTGAAATTATTTCTCCATGGAGATTGTTGTGGTCTGACCTGGTGGGATAGGCCTCTCTCAGGGCAACCCACACCTTGTTTCTGTAGGGATTGAACACTATCCCATCCACTTCGGTCCCTGTTCCATGTCCTGTGCCAACCAAAGCCATTCTTAACACCTTTAAGGTTTTGTCCTGGCCTACAGTTCATACCAACACAGCTTTAACATCTCCTATGGCCAACTGCTTTCCCTGTGTCCTTTCTTCTATCTCGAAAACCCATTTTGAGGCTCCTGAATGTAGGTTAAGAAGGCTTTTTACCAACCCCTCGAGGTCTTGCATCTGCCAGGGAATGTAGTTTATCTGTGTCCCTTGAATGAGGAGAGGTAGAACGCTTGCTCCTGCAGCTTTCTGTTTATGTCGACCCACTTTTGTGGGTTAAAGCTCCTTCCTCTCCTTAAATTCTGCTGTTGGGAACAGGTTAACAACTTGTCCTTTTTCTGGGTGTGGTGGTAACTCATGTTCTCCTGGTTGGTCACTCTCTTCCACTTCCTGTTCTTGTAGAGAATCGTCCCCTTCAGATACTCCATACCCTGCGCTGTCAGTCTTTTTCATTGTGGCTTTGCTCTCTCCCCATTGACTGGGCAAGGTGCTCCACAACTTCACTAAGTCTCATGATGTTTTTGCTTTGTGTCCCAAACAAATCTTTCTCGGTCTGCCTGTATCGATCTTCCAGCCCTTCCAATCTGTTTTTGACTCGTTTAGCCTGGACTTGGAGAGTGACTAGAATGAGAACTTCGGCTTCTTCCTGTGAAAGCACTTCATGCATTCCGAGGTTCATCTGAATTAACTGGGGTTGTAGTATTTCCGCAGTTGCACTCATTGTTTTGTCACCCCTTCTCTTGATTTCATTGTTTTCATTTTGGCGGCCATGGGACATGCTTTCCAGTTCCTCACCTGAGCTTCTTCTACTCTCCTGATCGGTGCCGTGGGGGCTAGTGAGTGCTTTTCGCTCGCAAGCTAACCATTTCCCAGATGAGCCCTCTCATGCATCTTTGCAGTAGCGATATGCTTCTTCACCTAAATGAAATATGTTCTTTCTCACTTGAGTATGCATCTAATATTCTTGTCCCCTCACCATCCTCCATTACAAATCCCACTTTGGTAGGGCTTTCTATTAATGTTGTTCTTGCTTCTGACAGCTCTTCATTTTGGAGTGGTTCGGTGAGTTCCCCCCTTGCTTCAAAGCGTATGTTCCTTCTTTCTGTAGAAACAAAGTACTCTCTGTCCTCCAACTCCACTTGAACGTCTCCTCTGAGGACTGGGTACATTCCCTGAGCATAGGGTGGTTTATTCCTTATGTGGTTGCTGAGGGGGCTGCTTTTGTTGTTGTCTCTTTCACAAGCTTCTCCTTTTCTCTTCGCCTTCCTTCTCCCCAGAATTTTTTCAATGTTTTCCACTCGGTTAGCCTCTTGTCAGTACGCTTTTTGCTTTGATCATTTGATTTGTAATTTTTAATGAGTATTCTCATTTCGTCGCATGTTTTGGTGTTGAAGGTCCCCCCTTCAGGCCATTTTGTACCTTGACTGGCATTCTCTGTCCTCTGTGTCATCTTTGTTGATAACTTCAGGATCTTTTCTGATGTTGAGGGCTCAGTGTAACAGAGTACTTGCACAGGAGTTCTTTCCACATTGATTGCCGGGGCTTTCACAGGTCAGACTTCCACCACTGTTCCCAATGTCTGTTTGGTGTTGTGCTCACCACTGTTCATTTATCTGGGATTCTCTATATTCTTCTTCGAGGTGTCTTGGTGGCTTTTGTGTAGGCAGCATGTGTGGACCACACCAGATATCCAGCAATGTAGTCATCCATGCACTTGACTCTGGATTTTTCCAGGGCGACTCGCACTGCAAACTCTTTTTCTTCTGTAACTGCAAGCTCTCAGTATGTCACTGTGATAAGGCTGAGTCCCCCGTTACCAGCCTGGCCGACACCCCTCTCCTCTGTCCTGTCCTCAGTGGATCAGGAGAAAAACCTGAAAGTTACACTGCAGTGTAAGTTACACATGCACATCCAGAGTGGAAGAAGAGTCACAAGTAACGGCACTTGTAGCAAGTTATTTATTATCCTTTCCCATGTGCATTTATCTTGATCTTAATAGTACTTTCTTTTTCACAAATTTTTCGGAACGCGACGCAGTTTGATCTTGGACTTTTTTCCGCACCCCATTTTTACTGTCACTTTTCTACTCCTCTTTTAGTTCACACCGTGATAAAGCCATGTAGCCATTTTAGCTTTAACGCTGCCATGGCTTTACTTATTCTTATAATTGCTCTAAGTAATTATTTAGGGGAAGGCAATGATCTCCGCTGCATTTATGTGTTATTATTCATTTATCTGTTCATTGTTAAATAACTTTATATTCATATTTGTATCGCACTGCAATGTTAAAGCATTCTCTTTGTATCATATAAATTTGTCTTCCTTTTCTTTATTTCTATTTATTTATTACCTCTTTCCACCACGCATGCACGAACATACACATATTATATTTCTGTGAAACTGCTGATCGCTATAATGAATGATACACAGTACTGGTAAACCTTTTAGATGGCCGGGTTCTTTTAGCAGGGGTATGATAAACACTTTCATAAAGTTTAAATGCAGCTCTCATGCTTATTCAGCACCTCTGCATGAAATGTTTAAACACACAGTTACTACTTTGGGTTCCCTATTTTTACCATGATCAGCATTTTAAAGTATTTTCACAATTAGGAATGCAACACCTGTGTGGGCTCGGGCATGCAGAAGCCCTCTCTCCAAGCTTTGAGGCACACACACACACCCAGGCGCCCCTCTTGATAGCGCACAGACACAGCATAGTCATGGATTTCCCAATTTTATGTTATGTTCTTTAATCAAGAACACAATAACTTATTATGTTCGAGTGGAAGCCATTAAAGTTGTGCACACACATCTACTTACATAAACACTTCACACACAAACACATAGAATGCTAACAACACATTAGAGCTGGACTAATTAAACATCTACAGCATGCGCATGTCTTTACAGTTTTTATTTTTCATTATCATCGCTTAAATTTGCCACACATGAGTTCTTGGGATCCTGGGACATCTCACCACTCAGCTTACCAGGACAGACTAGGCGAAAGCTTATCTCAATGGAAGAACCTTTATAATTTTCATGTACCTGTCACTCACAGCCTGGAGTCGAGCAGCAGAGCTGAAAGTTCCACTGGCTCCCCGTACGTGCCACCAAATATGTTATGGCAAATTAAGACCAACTTCCGGAAGTATACAAATCACCAAGGGTTGAAATTACAATGATAAATGTTTAATTGAGTCCTTGCAATGAAAAACCATATATTAACTATTTCCCACTTTTTGAAAACTAGTTATTTTTGTTTCTTTTTTCATATTTCAGACAAACATGTACATTAGAAAGCTAAAATATTCTTTAATTAGAGTTTCATTTAACACATGTGCCTTGTTAATATAGATTACTACAGTTGTTCTATAGGGCTGTTTACTGTATTTTTACCATTTACTGTTTACTGTTGGTCTCAAATGCATTAAGAAAAGTAAATAGAAACAAGTCCATCATTATCCAGTCTCTTTTAAAGTAATAAAAATAAAGAAAAAAATTGAATTAGAAGGTGTGTCCAAACTTTTGACTGGTAGTGTATGTGATGAACAATATTATTACAGTTTCTTTCCTTTTTTTCATTTTTTTTCTCAAATGTACATTAAATCTTTTTTTTTTTATTACATATACAATCTACACATATACAATATAGATTTCATAAAAGAGTCAGAGACTAATATATAAATCCAACATTAATCACTGCAATGTTGAAGGACAGTCTAGAGCTTATGGTTTCTATAACACAGAGTAGGAATGGTGGTGCGTACAAGAAGTTGCGTGATATTGCGCATTATGAAGTCATTAGTAAGAAAAGAATGAATTTATTCTGTCCTGATTAATATTTCGAATAATCTCTGCTTTACAATTTGTCTCATGCATTTTCTGAGCCCACAGAAATCTGCCGATATGCAAGAGAAGTTGGCTGCAGACGTGCAGATGTAAGTCGGTTTAACAGTACAGCAGAAAATTGGCTTTAAGGATGTTTCCAAGTTTGAGAGTATGTTGGGTATCAAAATTGTTGTCTTCTACACAACGAATGCAGGGGTGTTACAGAAATATCAGAAGAGTGAGACACCACAATCTAGAACAGTATTCTTATACCTCCACAACAGTCATTACTATCATGTGTATATTTGTGATGTCACAAAATATTGCAAGGGCTGTAACAGACGCTATCATGTTAGTGTAAAAAACCCAAAACCCCACAAATGCATGATTGGTCGTTGTGTCCATTGTGGTGAGGATATGTTACCCGACGCTAAACATGAGTTTTACATACAACCTATTACACTGAAAAAACAGACAACAAGTATATTTTCTTTGATTTTAAGACACGGTTTGAGGATGGTAAACACAGGGCTAACTTTGTCTGTGCCATTACATTTGATGGGGAAGAGTTTACAGCAGAAGGGTACATATGTATTGACAAGCTTTTGAGCTGGTTTAGACGTCCCAAGTATAGGAGGTATACATGGCTTGCACCCAATGTGGCAGGGTTTGACAATTTCCTTCTGTTGGAACATTTTTCCGAAATTGGTGCTACACCAAAAATCACTATGATGGGGTGTAGGTTGATTTTCATGTATGATGGCTGTTTTAAGCAACGGTACATAGACAGTTATTTCTTCATCCCAATGCGTTTGGCCAAAACAACCTCAGCGTTAAATCTGTCGACTGCTGAGAAAGGGTATTTCCCCCACATATTTAACAAACGTGAAAACAACAATTACATCGACCCCTACCCTGACAAGAGTTACTATGGTTATGACACTATGTCTGATAAAGACAGAGTAGAGTTTGATGAGTGGTACAGAGAAGCCGCTAATGGGGTTTTCAACTTTCAAAAAGAGCTGTACACATACTGTTGAAACGACGTCATTTTGGTACGAGAGGCATGTCTAAAATACCGTAATGAGTTTATCGAATGCACATAAACAATCCAAAGTCCAATTATGACTGAAAGGATTCATAGAAACTTACCACATTTGAAACTCTTACTTAAAGTTAAACCTGCACAAAGATGACTCATTTTAAAATCGGCATCGGATGAACAAATCCCAACCCTGTGTGAACTCGCAATGAACATACTCCATGGCGCTATACCACTATCACACGCGCAATATAAAAAAATTGGAAAAGAAGAAAACAGTGATTAAGTTTATTGCTGATAAAAAAGATTGGTATACGTAAAACGAGGCTTGTGATTAACCAAAAGGGCGGTTTTCTCCTTCCTCTCTTAAGTGTGGCTGTGCCTTTTATAAGTAGTCTGTTTGCTTCAAGGCCGAGTTAGATCCAATGGGGTATGCTGAGAAAATGTATTTAGTCCCCCAACGTCAGCTGGATAGGTTAAAGAATGACGCCACACCCATACCTCTAAGACAAACTGTTGAAAATGACTTGGATGCGTCTATAAAACACATTTTGAGCAGAAGTGATTTGAACCATCATGAAAAAGTCAAACTGTGTACATCATTGTTACAGGGGTATTTGTCACTGGTTAAGCAGGGAGAACTTGAGACCAATACTTTAACACTGAGTCTACCGCAAGCACCAATAAACCCGAGACACAAGCTATTCCCGATGCTGACAAGGGTGATCAGATCGTTAAAGAGGTTTTAAACAATGTGCCATCAAGAAGTGAAAAGAATGCTTAATACATATTGGAAAAGATGTTTATCTCACGGCATATATCATCGTGGACTGAAACAGGGGAATTTGTCTTTAAAGGCGTAGTCATCCCCGGATCGAACATATTTGATTTGGTAAAAAGTGCCACAGCGCCACAGATGGTGAACACTCGTAGGAGGCCAAAGGGGTGGCAAGAATTTCTGAGTGCTATAGCCAAGCTAAATATACCACTTTCCACAGTTCCAAACAGAAGTGTTAAAGAGGAAATCGATTCTTTTAAAAAGACAGATACGCAGGGGTATGCAACTCCGGTCAAGGGTTCAGCCCACCCCATATTTTCACCACCTATTTTGGATACCGCGGCATGGCTGGGGTTTTAAATACAAGTTGATGTAATCACGTATTTGTTGCAATATATGTAATTTGATTTGTCTTTGTAGTGTCTTGTTTTCCAAAATGTCAATAAACACATGCAATATATGTAATTTGATTTGTCTTGTTTATTTATTATTGTAGTACATCAATACATCTTTATAAACATCTCCCCCATTTATACATGTTGTATACAATTGAACACATTAGAAATACAAATACCCGGTTGTAATTTTTGGACAAATAATGTAACCATGTTATCATTTTTAATCAAATCATCAGAATATTTACAAATCACACCTTCATAGTCTAAACCTCTTAACATATGATACAGGAAAAAAAACACAGTGTTCACCGCATGTAACCGACATAAAATCTTGCACTTGTTTGCATGAAAATTATAGGTTTGTACACATGGTCCTTACAAATTTGTAAATGGATGGCAGAAACACATTGTTGTTTGGCTTGTTACCAAAACTATCAAAAAAACATCTGACACGATCCTCCGTTATGTACACAGTCAACCAGTGTTCGCCTGGCAGGTCTGAACTATGAGTATTGATTATCACAGGTGATGGTAATTTCTTCACAGGGGTTTTGGGTAATTGATCACATGCTAGCACACCAAGAAAATGAGTGTTTGTGGAAATTTTATCCATAATTGCAGACAGGTGAATGGTGTTCTTGGTCTCAGTAGTAATCTACCAGAATCTGTCTATGGTTGGACACCTCAATTATACTGTTGAATAAGGCGTAGACTACCAAATTAACTGTGTTTGGTCGCAGTTGTCTGAAACGAGTTTCCAGCCTAATGTTTCCTGACTTGATTAATGACAAATGCTGGCTACACTCCTCGTCCGGTGTGAGGTTAAAGGCATAGAGCGTATAGCCGTTTAAAAATTCTTCTCTGTCAATAGCCAATGCCCTATTTTTTAAATGTCTTCTGGAGGCTAGAGCTAGTTGATAAAACTCACGCACAGCCGACCCCTCTAGGTATCGCGGTTGTAAGGGCTTAGCCGGGAATTGTTGCCCGTCCACACAGACGGCCAAGATTCTAAGTCATAATGCTTGAATGCGAAGGGGTTCTTATTATATGTATCTGTAAATGCATCATTATCCACCATTCCTATCACTTTAGATTTGGGTAATGTTCCTAGAAACAAATTTTCTTGATTGGAAAAACGAGTACCTGTGGGTATTGAAAAAGTTTTCAGATATACTCTATCAACTGGATATTTAGCTGTGGCAATGCCTTTTAATGCCTGGGCATGACCTAGCCTTGTTAAATTTTTAACAAATAAGGAGGCTGCAACAATATTAATTTTATATGCTTTATTTTGTTACTGCACATTAGACAAAGTTCATCCCTTGCCCGGGTCATTCTGATTTTAATATCGACACCATTCAACATCAGTTTTTCCTGAAAAAATATGTCAAGGGGATAGCAATTCCACTACATTGTTAGCGTTTGAAAATGCAAACCATCGGGTCTTGTGATTTTGAGTCTAGCAACTAGAAGTGTGTTGTTGAAGTCGATATAGTATTCGCCGTTCCCAGCAATCAAAAACTCCAACGGCACCGTGTCAGAGAAGGCTGAAATCGGTGGTACTTCCTCATATGTGTTTTTTCTATCGCTGTTTGTGTAATGGGACCTGTAAACAAATCCAACTCTGATTTGTTACACTCTTCGGACATCCCGTGTATTAGCGCCATGATTAGAAGATAGTTTTATAATTTCTTTTAACCAGGGGTTCTTCATGCTGTTTATTCCGGAGCTTCCTTTTCAACACTGATCTTTTCTTGCTCATTACATTGTTTTTTGCACTGCATGGGGTACGCCTCACACCAGGGGGTCTTTTCACTGATCTTGCGCTGCACTACTAGCAAACTGGAGCCATCCTGACCACCATCGTTGTGACGGGGGTGCATTACATTACTGATAACCTCACCAACAACATTTTTAGCAGCAGTCTTCAGATGTGGTTTGGCAATACTGAATCCTCTTTTCAAAAGTGGTATCGCCATTCGAAAAAGGTCTCTGAAAAGACTGCCGATACCGACACCATACATTGTCGGGGCCCCAGCATACACTGGAAGTTGACCACCAGCCTGATTTTGATAATAAGTAACATAGCGGTGTGGGTCTGCGTATGGGTTAAATGGCTTCATTGTTTTAATATTGTTGTATTTGTTTCACAGGCCTGAAATGGAGCTTTGCAATCACCTTTCCGTACTTAAATGATACATTGTAGTTCTGATGGGTTTTCATTTCTATGACTATGTCACTGATGTGAGCTTTAGACACACGTATGTAGTGTACTTTGTCATATTTAATTGTGACTATCCTTTTGTTTTCGCCAGTTATATGTACACAACACAACAGAGGTACAAAATAGTCACCCACGATTTGATACTCTATTATGTCACTATAAACAAAAAGGGAATAATCACCGCCATACAGATCAGCAGGTTTATTAGCAAACTTTTTTCCCAATGTGGCTGGTACCTCGCTTGGATTGAAAGTAACACCATCCTTAAACCCTAAAATCGACATGATTTTTCCATAGAACATTAGAGTTATGTCTTGTTGGGTGTTGACATAAATTCTGTTTATGACATCGTCGTAACCGAGTTTTACACCGTATTGCGCAAGGTGGTTGCTGATCTCATGGACTATCACCATAATAGTCGAGTAATACCCGACACGTAGCTTGATTCCTGTTGCCAGCTTGGATTTTTTTATTAGTAAGAAAGAATGTAACATCAATATCTCGAAAAGTTTCCCATGTTCTTGGGTATTGGAATTTACGGAGCCCCCGAAGTGACATGGAGGGAAAAAAAATTTTGGGAAGAAAAAATTTTTGGGGGGAGTTTCTCGGGATCCCGAGTTACTAAGTCGGGATCCCGAGAAACATTGTATGCTTTCATTATTGGCTATGTATTTCCGGGTCAGTTCAGCACTCAAAAAAGCGACAATAAACCCTCATCACTCATTTATTATGATCTTTTACAATCAAACCTTAAGTTAAGATTAACAATTTCCTCTGAAATGTTACAAATGTGATAGTAACAACGTTTTCATCAAACACGGTAGTAATGCTTGTTTTCAACAGCACTCCTTTCAGTAGCTACAGTTCAGCCACCTTCAGTCACGAGAAGGGATGTACTTAATATTTTTGAGACACTGTTGAATTATAGTATACCTATAGTATATAGTATATCTAGTATAAGGCCGCGTGCCAAATGAAGCCCCGCTTTGAGGCTCGTGTCGTTTAAAGAGAAAACCACATGACCAATGATGAACGAAGCCTCGGTTTGTTGGATAGCCTACATGTCAGTGTCATCCCATCAATGAGTTTTTATTATTTCTTTTGAATGAAGGGTGTATTTTAGTGCCCAACACCGGCACCGTGAAGCTGCCCAGAGTACTGCACTTGGTTGCTAATGAATTGAGCAGGGGTGCTCGGTAGCTATAGCCTGTGCTTTGCGGCTAGTGTGTCGTCTTGCATTAAGTTTCTCTTTAGATGTCTTTCACTTATGAGAAATCCGTTTCTACTGCAAAACACTGATTTAATGTCTTTATATTTGAGCCCAATTTAAAAATAAAACTCCAGGAACCTTTCCCAAAGGTGCGCACGCTCCAATAATGAGGTCTCCATGTTGCCGAACTGACCCGGAAGTACATTGACCGGAATGGACGTATACGATGTTTCTATCCCGAGTCTCAAAGTCGGGATCCCGAGTTTCAAAGTCGGGATCCCGAGTTTGAAACTTGGGATCCTGAGAAACTCCCCTCCAAAAATTTTTTTCCCCTCCCAAAATTTTTTTTTCCTCGATGTCACTTCAGGGGCATAGGAATTCAATTAGACTGACCTCCCAGGCACCCTTAATGGTCTCACAAGTTTAGTTCTGTACTTTGAAATCTCGTTGTCGGGGTACACACTCTGAGACGAATTGCACGGCAGAATTACGTAAAACCCATCACCACTCATAATAACGTTTGCATCGAATGAGACACATTGTCCAGGAACTCTGATTTTTATCACAAAAAGGGCTAAATGTCAATCACGTCTTTTTCGTGAACCCAACTGATAAATTTTGAAGGCCACCCTAACCATTTCACCAAAAGCATACACTTTACCCTCACTTTCTTACTTTCTAAAATCTTCTCCACTTTAAATGTTTTATCCTTATCAATACTGATTTTTTGCAACTGTTCTTCATAAAATGTCCCCTGTAATAGATCACCATCATAGTCTATCAACTTGTAGACTGGTGGTATTCTGGGGATACATTCGGATATGGTAAAAAATTCTTTGTGTATAGTTTTGTTCGTAACATTTTGTAAATGACCCTCTCACTTTAGAAATTCTAACATCACCGGCTTTGTATTTAAATACCACATTTTTGTCCTTCGTATCCTTTACATCATACAAAGTTTTAAACAGTATTTTTATTTTCACTGGTCATATCTACAGGTCTCATCCTGATACTTCAATGATAACTATTGTTGTAGAAAGTGAGTAAATCCAGCAAAACATTTATATACCGCTTTGAATTGACCACTGTTAGATAACGCCACATTCTTCCCTTAATAGTTCTATTGAAGCATTCAACCACACTGGCCTTCAGTTCGCTCCCTGAGGCAAAACGATGAATGCCATATTTACACAACACATTTTGAAAGTGTTTGTTGAAAAACTCTTTTCCACAGTCAGTATATAGCTTTTGAGGCACACGTCCTTCCTTGAGAATAGATTCAAATTCTCTAGCCACTTCTGGCCCCGACTTTTTTTTAACACATGTACCCACGCATATTTATTAAAAACATCTATACATGTCAACATGTATTTGAAGCAGTCATTATCCTTTGAGTACATAATCATATCGACCAGGTCAGCTTGAAACTGCATTTCTATATCATACACCACTCCTCATCAAACTCCTCGCATAGTTGATACGTACAGGCTTGTGAAGTGTATAGATATCCTCTCCGGATAACCACTCAGAAACCTGCTTTTCAGACAAAATTACCCCGTGTCTTTAAACACAGCCTCTTTTAATCTTGTTTTACCACCAAAAGAACCCTCACTGGAGGGTGTATAGTATGCAGATTTTAGAAGCTCTGTCATGATACCAATAATTCAAATAATGACATAGTCTGTTCCAATTTCACAGTATTTATGTATTTTATTTTTACAACAAGAGCACACACACACACACACATACACACGTTGAACTAGCAAGATTTTAAATAAGTCTAAATTTTAACATGTATCAAAAGTTTCTTTCTCAACTAGCCTTTTTACTACTGTGCTACATAAAACCATGTTTTCATTTTACACATTTTACAAAACATTAGATCACTCTTCAGATATGATGATCATCTTTTGTTTTTTCAAGCTTGTTCAAATAGTCACCACATACTCTGTACTAGAATTGTGAGCCTCGTTAGCGATGATGTTACATGACATGGCTGTTAATTCAAATTTCACATGTTGTTTGACAGAATCTTTTGACTGCTGGCTTCCACCGCAACGATTACCCATTTTGACAAAACTCATCAGTTTTCCCCTACCCAACACTTTAGCGCATCAAAAATAACACATTCACACCGTCGGTCAACAAGATTCTCCTCGATATTCCTCAGTTTCTCACAGATATATGGTTCTTCCTGGAGCTCTTAGACAATAGCTTACATAGCACCAAAGGTCTTTTGAGGGTACAGCTGTAGTCCGTATGTCTCAAAGACATGCACCTGTAGCAACTCGGGTCTGAAAAGCACCCATTTTATTTCATCAATGTGCGTTTGGAAATAATAGGCCTCAGGCTTGTAGAGACAGGAATGTTGATGCTGGCTGGGGTGGTTCACTTCACAACTGAAACAATCATTGCGCAGTTTTCTCCAATGATGTGTTGCAGGATACCACATACACAAGCCTTTATGAGTTTGATGGCCTGAGGGTTCAAACATCCAACTACATCTTTGTGTGACCCAAATGAGGATGGGATCCCTTTTGAGTCTGGTTCCTCTCAAGGTTTCTTCCTTTTGCCATCTCAGG
>JAQQZR010049791.1:0-18176 GCA_030068235.1 Notoglanidium macrostoma
TCTGTAGAAGGTGGTGAGGATGGGTGGTGGGAGATGGGCTTTCCTCAGCCTTCGCAGGAAGTAGAGACGCTGCTGGGTTTTCTTAATAATGGAGCTGGTGTTGAGGGACCAGGAGAAGTTCTCCGCCAGGTGAACACCAAGGAATTTGGTGCACTTGACGATCTCCACGGGTGATCCATCGATATTGAGTGGAGAGTGGTCGTTCCGTGCTCTTCTAAACTCAACAATTATCTCTTTTGGTTTTATCCACGTTCAGAGACAGGTTGTTGACTTTTCACCAGTCTGTTAGCTGCTGCACCTCCTCTCTGTATGCTGACTTTTCTTGCTGATGAGACTCACCACGGTTGTGTCATCGGCGAACTTGACGATGTGGTTCGAGCTGTGCGTTGCTGCACAGTCATGAGTCAGTAGAGTGTACAGTAGTGGACTGAGCACACAGCCCTGGGGGGCCCCAGTGCTCAGTGTGGTGGTGCCTGAGATACTGTTCCCAATCCGGACAGACTGAGGTCTCTCGGTTAGAAAGTCCAGGATCCAGTTACAGAGAGAGGTGTTCAGGCCCAGCAGGTTCAGCTTCCTAATCAGGTGCTGAGGAATGATTGTGTTGAATGCTGAACTGAAGTCTATGAAAAGCATTCGTACATAGGTGTCCTTGTGGTCCAGATGCGTGAGAGCCAGATGTAGGGTGATGGCAATGGCATCATCTGTGGACCGATTGGGGCGATAGGCGAACTGCAGGGGGTCCAGCGAGGGAGGCAGCAAGGTTTTGATGTGCCTCATGACAAGCCTCTCGAAGCACTTCATCATGATGGGTGTGAGTGCGATGGGACGATAGTCATTGAGGCAGGATACTGAAGACATCTTTGGTACAGGAACAATGGTGCAGGCTTTAAAGCACTTCGGGATGACAGCGGTGCTCAGGGAGACGTTGTAGATTTCAGTAAAAACGTCTGCCAGTTGGTCTGCACATTTTCTGAGCACTCTCCCAGGGATGTTATCTGGTCCAGCAGCCTTCTGTGGGTTAACTCTGCGAAGAGTTTTTCTCACATCCGCAGTGGTTAGTCACAGCACCTGCTCGCTGTAAGAAGGGGTGGTCTTCCTCGCTGTTACGTTGTTCTGTGCAACAAACCGTGCAAAGAACTTGTTCAGCGCGTCTGGCAGGGAGGCATCACTGTCACACGTAGGTGTAGTTGTCTTATAGTCAGTGATGGCCTGGAAGCCCTGCCACATGCACCGCGTGTCACCACTGTCCTGAAAGTGACTGTGGATTCTCTGGCCATGTGCGCGCTTTGCTGCTTTGATGGCCCGGGACAGTTTGGCCCTCGCTGTTCTTAGAGCCACCTTGTCACCTGCTCTGAAGCCGGTTGGTTGCAGCCTCCCTGAAAATATGCCAGTCAGTGTGCTCAAAACAATCCTGAAAAGCATAGATGGCTCCTGCAGGCCAGGTTCTCACCCGCTTCAGAACCGGCCTGGTGCGTCTGACGAACGGTCTGTATGCTGGCATTAGCATAACAGTGATGTGGTCTGAGTAGATGAGGTGGGGACGGGGTTCCGCGTGGTACGTGCCGGGAATGTTTGTGTAAACAAGATCCAGCGTGTTTGTCCCTCTCGTTGCAAAGTCCACATACTGGTGGAATTTCGGGAGCACTGACTTGAGATTTGCATGGTTGAAATCTTCAGCGACAATAAACAGTCCATCGGGGTAATTATTCTGTAGATCGCTAATTTCTCTGTACAGCTCCCAGAGCGCATCCCTAGCTTTAGCCCTAGCTTTAAAAGCTTTAGTTTTATACACTAGCACAGAGTTCTTGCACCATTCCGTGTTAAAATAAACACACAAGCCACCACCGCGAGTCTTACCGCACAGACCTGCTTTCCTGTCAGCACGAAACGCAGTTAGCCCGGCTAGCTGAATAGCAATGTCCGGAACTCTGTCACTGAGCCATGTCTCCGTGAAAACAATGACGCAGCACTCCCTAAACTTTCACTGGGTAGTCCGCTGGAGTCGGATATACTCCACGCTTCCGCTTCCTCGCACACCGCTTTCGGCGGACCTTCCCCTGGCCGCTGGCATTACGCAATGCTGAGGACTGGAGGCCTGGTTTCCGTAGCAACCAGAGGACACGCAGCGTTTCCAAGAGGTCTTCCTGCAGGTCAGTTTTTATTATTTCTTTATATCCAGTAATGATTCTCGTGGGTAGACATGAACACTGTTTGTTTTGGTGTTCATTTGCCATCGGAGTCATGCCAAGAAATCAAAATATAAACAGAAAAGCACGATTTTTGGATCCGGAGTGGCCGCTGCGTGCTACGGCTGCGCCGCCATAGGTCAGAAGTCAAAATTACAATGATGAATGTTTAATTGGTCCAAAGAAAGTTCAGATACTGATACACACAGACAGTATCCAGGAGAGTATCCAGTAACATCGACAATTGAGATGACCCACGCCTACAGAATATACAGGGTATCGTTTTCCAGATATTTAGGTACTCTCTGCAACCCCCTCAATATAATTATTCCATCATTGCTATTTTCCTTTATTATGCATGCATGGATTATAATATAAAGCATTGCTTTTTAGTGCTTTCACCATATGCTATGTGTCAGTAAATACACAGAGTCCGCAGTGATAGGGAGAAGGGGTAACAGATTACGTAAACATTCGCAGACACACAAACACACATTTTTAGACATCAGGTCTGAACAAGGTGCTGGTTTCAGTTTATCACGTCTAGGGATCATGTCTATATTTCTTCCCGCCAGCATTCACACCTCTTACATAACCTTACATGCTTGACCTTTCAGCTCTAATGGTTCGAGACACACACAAAAATTCAGCACAAATTTTTCCTAACTGTTTAGTACAAATTATCCCTATCTGCCTCCACAGTAGTCCGCTGAAGTCGGATGTAGTCCAGTTTATTGTCCAGGGAGCAGACGTTGGAAAGCAGAATAGACGGAAGAGCCGGCAAACTAGGATTAGCTCTTAGCCTAGCATGGACCCCATCCCGTTTGCTGCACTTCTGCTTCCTCGCACACCACTTATGGCGGACCCTCCCCCGGCCACTGGCATCAGGCGACGTGTATTGGACAGTTAAAACACACCTCTTTATATTGGGTTTTAAAACTTTTACTATTTTATATTAATATCTTTATGCAAAAGTGAGAATTGTTTTCAATAGCTTCCATGTCATGTGACCCGCTGACTCCAAATCAATGCCAAATTGTACTACTACACTGGACACATGAAACACACCTCTTTTTATTGGATTTTAGCTCATTTTTCCATAAAAATATTAATAGAAAATAGAAAAAGCTCTAAAAACCCAATGAAAAGAGGTCTGTCCTAACTGTCTGATATCGTCATAATATTTGGTGGCGATTTGAAGTCAGTGGGTCACATGACATGGAAGCTATTGAAAAAGATGCTAATTCTTACACAAACAATTAATATAAAATTAAAATAAAATAGTAAAATCTCAAACACCAAACAATAAGAGGTGTGTCTCATATGTCTAATGTAGTAGTACAATTTGGCATTGTTTTGGAGTCAGTGAGTTACATGACATGAAAACTACTGAAAAAAATGTTAATTTGTTCATTAAAAAATAAAAATAAAATTGAAAACCCTATATAAAGAGGTGCGGCTCATGTGTCCAATGTAGTAATAATATCTGGTGTAGATTTGGAGTCAGTGTGTCACATGACATGGAAGTTATTGAATAAATATTGATCTTCTATTGAAATATTTGTTAAATGAATTATTTTTACACTAGCAGTCAAAATATGTGCGCTGTATGATAACTTAATTTATACCCTATATGAAACGCATAATTTTCATTAAAATGGACATGTAAGCATGGTTGTATTGAAGCTTACATTTGGTTGGTTACGGTAATTTATTGATGGTCTCTAAGTGAAACCATTGCCGTTACGAGCGGGTGCTCGGAGGTGAGCTAATCAACCTCCTGCAGCCAGCGCTGGGTCACACAGACGCTGCTGAGTCCCGAGGAAATGTCTGTCGAATATCCAACCTAAAACTTCACCATGGTGTCAAAATGACAGAACACCCACTCCTTGTCGCTCGGCAGCATTATCGTTGATAATCAGAGGAAATTAGAGGAGGAGAGAAGAAAGAGGCCCAAGCAGAAAAAAAGAAACCAAGGAGTCCGTGGGTGAAAGATTGTTTGACTAGAAGACATGAGCATAAACAATATGATCACTGCATTCCGTGCAGAAACTATGTGCCGTATGCACAACATTTGCGTTCCAGTATGACCAATTGCATTCCGCAGGTGTTTACACTGCCAAAAATTCCCACTCAATGGCAAGCAGTGACACTCAGTGATAGGCAATTGTTGAGAATAGGTGGCGCATAAGTTGCGCATTAGCCACGCCACTGGCAAGAAAATTTTGTTGTGCCAAAATGTCAAAAATCCCGGTGTTACACCTTATCCTGCGACCATCGTATAGTGTGACTCCAGGAGGCGCTATTTCACATGTATTTGTTAAAAGCGACGCTCTGCTACCGTAATCTATGTAATGGAGCGCGCCTACCGAGTTATGTTTTAAGTTGCTGCGCTACTCACTGGGAATCATAGATTTAATAGTATTTCCTTGTGTCCTCAAAATTTACTTGAATGGGTAAAATTTCAGTCGCTGTCAAGCGGTGATCGGCACCTCGTTTAGAGTCGACTCCGTTTGCATTCTTTTCAACTTAATATTTAAAAAACGCCATTCTCCGTGTTTAGATTAATGTGTGTGTGGTGGAGAATCATTTAAGAAACACGACCTGTTTTGCGCGATTTTTATTTCTTTTGTGCATTACTCAAGCAACCAATAAATAACAAAAATTTTAAAAGCCTGTATGCTATCAGTAGAATTTCTGTGATTCCTGGCAGACCTGCACATATTAACATATGTGAAATGCATACTTGAAATAATTTAATATTTAGAAGGCATATAACAAAGGTGCCTTATTTTATTGCCTTAAAAATCAGACAGGACTCTAACATAAGGTTGCACATTACTGCTACTGACACAACTAGGAAAAGAGTAAAGTATGTATATAAACCAAGTATTAAAGTAAAGTAAGTATGATCCATACTGTTGGTAATTGTCAGAAGAGGCGAACACTGGGTACACAGATTTTGAAAGGTAGGAAAATTCTTTAACGAGGGCTAAGACGCACTATACACATATGACCGCTCTCCCAAGGCAACACACTATGCTCTATTCATAAAAACTTTCTAGACTGACATGGTTCATGAAAAACAAGTCATCTGAACTGTTTGGACTGGTGCTGTGTCGTGATTTCCTTATTCATTAAATTGCATTTACAGTGTATATTGTTAAATTACATTTCAAAACCAGTCATTTACATTTAAGTACTTGGAAGTACGCTACAGGCACCTGACAGCTACTGTATATTCTAATATGCACTTGGAAAGGGAGCGGTAAGGGAGTGGCATTTAGGTCGTTGAATCCTACTTTACACAACTAAATTGTTCCACTTAGATTTAAACTGGCAGCTCACCTGACTTTTCCCCCTTATAACTTACGACTTTATTTTTAAAATAGTAACAACTGGAGAATACATGTAGAAATAACATAAAAGACCGTTTGTAGCAACAGCTAAATTATAATAAATTATATATATGCCAAGAAAGTGGAAAAGGAAAATAAAGGAAAAGGACCCTGTAAAGTTGCTTAGCTAAACAATCTGAAACATTATCTCACTATTGCCACCTGATATAAATAACTTAATAAATCTGTGAACGTGGTAACCCAATCTGTATAATCTGAAAGTCCATCCATTAGTTATTTAAATCTGTTAATAATAGTATGTTAATACAGTAATTTAAAGCAGCAACCACTAAACATGCCAACTAATAAGGAATTCCAAAATTTGATTAGGCAAATTATGCAGCCTATACAATACTGACACATTCCTCAAAGTAGAAGAAGTCATGCCCTAAATGAAGGATGCACTAAATGCAAAATTTAGTTAGCTAATACCCCTGAGTATCCACCATCCTGCGCACACGCACACACCTGGGAGATGGCCCTTGTCTTATCTGAATTGTCACCACCAAGGGTTAACTCATGTTGACTGCCTTGGTTTGAATTGGCAAGGGTTGAACATTGGTAAAATAACCCCAGTCTGACCCTGGTCATTGAATTGAAAGAGGTAGTATTTTGTTTGCAGTTTATTAAAATGAAACCAAATTTACGCTTCCTACTCCTGCCAGACGTGAGGAAAATCAACAACCACACAGATACAGAGGTCAAGAAGTAGATTCTCAGTTTAATGAAAGGAAACCACAAGCATGCGTACTACGTGCATTTGGTTCAAATGTTGGATTTTGTCTCACCTTTCTGGTTTGTTTTTGGTAAACATCACCTGCATCTACAACAGTCTCCTCTGTCTGACAGGCTACTGGTACAATATATATTTAGCTTAATATTAGCTAGCTTAGCGGTGCCCCTGTAACCTGTTTACCTAAACAGAGCCTAATTCCAATATGTTATCATTAACCTTTCTACTTAATGATATTCAGGAAAACTCATCATTCAATCAAATATCTAAAAAGACAAGTTCATTACATGAAAATTTATTAAAGAACATTTAATAAATATTTTTGAAATTTGAAATTCACTTTTTGAATACCTCCACGTGTCTGTGTTTTCTGCATAAAATCCCAATTCTAGCAATAGTTCTTTACATTGAAATTGTTACTACACTTGCTAAGGCCTGTCAATCAGTCCATGTGTTTGTCTGACACGTGTTAAGAGCCCCATTCACTTCCATATAAAATCTGGTGCCTAACTAAATTTGCATGTCCGTCCAAAAACTTTTTACACATGCAAATTATATCTGTGTGCACAACTGTTTCACACATGTGTAAGGGAGAGAAATGGTTACACTATTTGTTCTGTATTTAATTTTTATTGTAAATATGGTGTTTTGTTTTATATTCTTTTCTTTAAACTATGTAATGTTGCTTTGGGAGGATGCCATTTGCTGTTGCTGTTCGGGGGTGAATGAAAGTGTGTCGCCGGTTGATTTACTTTTTTATGTGTTATTTTTGTGTGGATGTAGTTTCTTTGGATTATTAGACTCTGAAATTTGATGTTTATTATTTTAAGTAATGGGTTAATTGTTTTTATTATTGTAAATAATGAATGATTGTTTTAAGATCCCCCCCGTTGGGAAAATGGGTCCGGCCGCGCCTTGGGTTATCGAGAGGGAAACCCCGTAGTTCTCTCTTGATAACGTGTCCTGATAGCGGGAGGTTGGTATTTGTCGTTGTGGCATATTTCAATTTGTTAATTTTATTTCTATGTGTAAAATGGTTGCTTGTGTTCGCTGCACATGAAAATTCTCACAGTGACTCTTATCTGCTGTTAAATAGGTGCAGAGAGGAGAGTGTTGTGAAGTTTTTATTTTTTTTGTTTTGTGTGCAGGTAAGCGCTGAGCATGCGTTAAGTTGCCGCCATTACACGCTGTTTAATAGTATTATTTTAACTTAATTTTCTGTCTGAATGTTCTATGTCTTTTTGTTAAATTGTCTTAAGTTATATGTAAGTTCTCTCTCTCGAAAACGTGTCCTGACGGCGGGAGGTGCAGAGAGGAGAGTGTTGTGAAGTTTTTATTTTTTTGTTTTGTGTGCAGAAAACACCCTTCTGAGTGTGCTGGCTCGTCAGAGTAGAGAACCGCTACACATGCACAATATATTTCAAAAGATGCTAAATGATTTTTACCCATGACCAAAATATTCTACAGACGCAAAACTTTTTCACATATACGCAAAATGTTTCAACAGATGCTAAACTTATTTACACATGCACAAAATATTTTTACGGATGCAAAATGTTTTTACACATGTAAACATCATTTAACAAGATTTTAACAAGAAAACAATTTTTTGCCATTAATTTGACCCGATAAATTTGCTTTTAAATGTTGTATCTGTGATTCCTGATTATTTAAAAAATGGCCTAGGACTATTAATGTCTGTTAATGACACTAAAATAGAATGACCAAATGGTCATGGACCATTTACATAATCAGTTAAATAGGTTATGAAAAGAAGTGTTATTATAAAGCTGAATGCGCTGAAAGTGCGCCACTTTAAAATGGTAACATTTGGTCAATCATTCCACCACAGCACAGTTTTAGTGATACAGTACATTATGTCCATTATTATTTGTCCATCACTCACAGAACATTCCGAATTTAAATACTGATACTGCTTCACTAAGCAACTTGCAAATTCAAAACAACAGCAGTTATGGCTGGAAATTTGTAGTTGTTGGAATTAAGGAATTAACGAATATCTAAGTATGGAGTATAATCTAAGATGTCTAGGCACATTCCTTTGCAGGTGCTTAAAATGGCCAATGTTCTGATTTATATGGCTATGTAATTTTCTTATTGTTTTAACATTAAACAGAGAGTAAAGACTTTGTATGTTTTAGGTCCTAAATTGACTACTTTATGAGCTTCTGTTCTGAAGAATGACCAAATAAACTACTTCATCCAGCTGTTTTTCTGAGTCATGTCTGCCATCTCATTTCATATTTGATATCTATCTCACTTGAATTCTGACATCTCATTTGTATGAACCCAAACATGTGTATACCTTAGTGAGGATACAATGTCTGGATACAAACTGGAAAGGATATGGAGTGTTGCATGCATATAACCAGCTCTACAACAAATGTCATACTTTTTTCAGTTACACAAAGGTCTCTGGAGTAGATGAATCTGAACACAAAAGAAAGCCAAATTGCAGAAAGAACTGTAGAAAAATATGACTTAAATTATAGTTACATTCCAGATTTGCCAGCTCATGTTGGCTACCAAAGAGAATGCTACATGCAGTATGCCAACAAATTAAAACTGAATGAGCCTGAAAGAGGACAGAAAAGGCAGTGCAGGTGGCTGAAGGTTTGTAAAGCAGCTTTACACTGGATAACTGTAGTTTTGACATTTCACATGTATATTCAGTTTTAATTGCTTTTTTGTTGTTTGAGGATAGAATATATATGTGACATAGACATTGGCTGATGATGTAATCTTTTGTAATAAATAACTCTTCCAGTTCAATCACTAATCTGGTCAATTATAGGCCATGTGAAGATATGTTTAGCCTACTGTAACACCGTCTTGGCTTTTATTTTGTTTATCTAAACTTGTCCAAAGTTAAAGTTCACTAACTATAGCATGGTACAAGCATTTAGTAGGTTTCCAATACTGATTGCATCAAAGATTTAGCAAAGCATTGTATTGAATTCGAATATGAATGAATATGAAACAAAAACACCCTACCTGAAAGCAATATCCACAGCTTCTGAGCTTCAGTTGTCAGGTTGTTTCATCCTTTTGTTTACCTCATATAGAACAAATATCACTGGCAAACCTCAAGTCAGGTGACACTAGAATGAGCTTTTGTTTGATCAACTTGACACTGCCAACGAACAGAAATGTGTTTAGAAAAAAATATTTAGTTTATATGAAAAAACAGCTACTGTGGTGCTGAGGATCAATCATTTAAAACACTAAAACACATAGCAGCATTAGGTCCACCGCCAAAACACTGTAATATTGTTTTACTCTTTCAGCATGTTTAGTGGGCTGTGTCAAGCCAACATCAATGTTTGTTCACAAACTTTATTCCTATTATTATTATTATTATTCTACTCCAAATTTGGACTGTATTTATGTGTTGTAATTTTTGACATAGAAACGTTAAATATGGCACAGACACAGATCCCATACAGGAATGAGGTGCTTGTGAATTTGGAATATATTTGAAAATATCAGTTGCCATATAGCAAAACTCTGAAGTGGGCCATTTATCCATAGGGAAGAGATTGGGGTGCTCTTATTTCTACCGTGGGTGCAAATCTCTTTCGTTTCTATAAGGATTTTTTCTTCTTCTTCTTTTTCTTCATGACTTGACCAGGTTCATGGTGGTTCCTGTGAGCAAAAACTCATGAAACTTCTTGGCACATACATCAGTGCTGGTGACATTTTCTCAGGGACCGAGGCTTGGCCCTAGGTGTGGCCCAGTGACTCTACAGTGCCACCATATACCATTGAGTCTTGTGCCTGGCATATAGTTTCAAGTCCATGCACCAAATCTGGTAGGCATGTGGGTCTCCTGAAGACAAACAAATTTGTAATTTACATTATCCCTGCTAGCTAATCCATGCTAGCTAATATTAAGCTAAATATTATATTGGGTATATCAGTAGCCTGTCAGGCGGGGCCGGCTCTACGCTGGGGCAAGAGGGGCAGCAACCCCTTAAACAAACGTCCTGCCCCCTTAAATCAAACTTTTAGAAGTTGAGAAAGAAAATAATAGATTACCCACAAACTGAATATGGACAAGATTTACTACAGTAGCTGAAAAATCCACTGGAAAAGGCACAAATGAGATGATAGGTTTCACCTCTTGTTCGCTCTTTCCCGCTGTGCTCTGTTTGTGCGCAGGCTCACACAGCACACGGCAGAGATCCCCCACTCACCCGCCCCCCAGCTAAACATCCAATCACTGTCAGTATGCAAATGACCCGGTGTCAGGTTTCTCAGTAGGCAGGGCAGAGCAAAATGAGCTGCGCAACAGCGGGAGGCTTTGAGGAAGCATCAAATTTCTGTCGTCAAAATCATAGCGACTCGTGAGATAATTAACTAAAAAATACATTTATATTTGTACAGTCAATGGGGGACTAGTCCATTGTTCTTCTCACGGTTCCAGTCTGGTAGAGAAGCGTTTCTTTCTCGATCCCCGACTGGATCACCTGTGTCAGTCAGACCCTGACACAAAGCCCCGCCCCAGCTTTCAACTCTGCACTCAACAGTTTTCTCGTTTCATATACTGATGTAATCACAGCGATTTTAGTAACGCTTATTCATTTTCCACCCAGTTTCCAGCAGCTCACAAAGGGAAAGTTAATGCTGTGAGATGCATCCTTTTTTCCAAGCTTTAAAAAAGTTTGGTGCTGCTCCTGCTTGTACCAATAGCAGTAGCAATGATGCTGCTGCTGATACATCAGAGACAGCAGCTAGCATGTCTACTCCTGTGGCATCAACAGGCACTGCTTCTCCTGTACCTCTGCTAGCAATTGCTGCCCCAAAGCAACCTGCTCAGCTACCCAGTGACTTAAATGGCAATACACCATCCCAGCCAATACTGGGTAGTATTTGGTGGTACAACATTAAGATCATTCAATCCTGCCTGTTACCGCACACGACCATGGCTGGAGTACTCTGTTATGCGGGACGCATGCTTCTGTTTCCCCTGTAGGAAATATGGCAGCACTGTTAATGAGAGGGATGTAGTTTTTACCTTAACTGGTTTTAACAACTGTAAAGCAGCACTTGATCGAGACAAGGAGCTACAGAAGCATGTGTCCAGCCACAACCATGTGCATGCTTCAACCATCTGGACTGAGCATAAAAGTAGAGAGGCCACAGGGGGGACTGTGGATTCAATGTTGTTTGGTAAAACACAACTTGGAAAAAAAAACCATTACTATGTCAATAGTATTGGTAGTCCTATAAGGTTTCTCTGTGCAAATGAGTTGGGGCTCCGTGGGACTGCAGAAAACTTGAGACATGATGCAGCGTGTAATGATGATGACATTGCTTCAGGTATTTTTCTAAAACTGATGGAATATAACGTGAAAAAGTTTACTTGATGTTTTTGCAAATTTATTAAAAAAAAAAATCTGAGAAAGCACATGTACATAAGTATTCACGGCCTTTGCTCAATACTTTGTCAATGCAATTAATTTGCAAAAGTGGCCTCAAAAGTTGCCCCTATTCATATAATGTATGACATATAATGTAACATATAATTTAACTTTGGTTAAATGTGCAAATGTAAAATTACATTTAAAACCATTAAAGGGAAGGGCTCCCGAATGACGCAAAAGAAAAATGTTCACTCTATCGTCGAGCCTGAATCCTGACAGCTCTGTATTCTCAGTGTCGTGCCTGTCCCTCCCCAGTAAGTGCACTCCTCTCACATAAAGACAGGTTGGGTGGAGTGTGTTCCTTCTCCAGCGCCTCGCAGCATGAGGGGTGTGGCTTTCTACAAGGCTGTGAATAAGATTGTCAATCATGAAATCGTGGATGTGGCATAAATTCTAGCTAGTCTCATAAAATTTGTTCTAAAAAGTCATTCAAAAAACAGTTAAATCTGTTTGCTCAGTATGAATCATTTATTTATTTTTGGCTGTTTTCATCCAATGACAAAGTAGCCACATAAACGAAATGCTTAAAATTACCTCAAATATTCATTAGACAAGTAGGCTATATTTTACTTTGCTTCTTCTATTTTTATTGTGCATTATTTATGATCAACCTTCTAGCATATCTTAAACCAACAAGCAGACAGGCCAACTGTATCAGTCAGCCTTGTAAAACTGGTTTGTGGAAGTAGCCTGTGTGTGGATTTAAAGTGTTGCCAAATTCAGTACTATTGAATAGTAGTATACTGCATATATACTCTACAAACAATGTGCATGGTAACACTTTACAATATGAGTGCACAACTAAGCATATATTAATGAATGAACTAATGCTTACTTGATGATTAAATAGTACATGATCTAATACTTAGTGCAACATGAAATAATGAAACATATACATTAATACACAACAGATTCATGTATACACAGCCATTAATAAATGTAATTGTTAAGCATTAATTACTTGTTACTGGTTTTGTGAATTCATAGAATTAATATCATTAATTACAGTGTTAATTACAGTTACTATCATTTGCACTATGAAGGTTCTATTTGGTCACAATGCAGGTTAGTCCCAATTAGCCATAAGGACATTAATTAATTTATAATTTATTGTAAGGCAAATTTATGATTAACTTCTCAACAGATTAAAAAATGTTCAAATTTCACCTGTTTTTCTTAATGATGTAGCCTCTTTTCAGATAACAAACTTCATTTGTTCAGTTTTATTTGTATAGCGCTTTTAACAACAGACATTATCACAAAGCAGCTTCACAAAAGTATATAAATGCTGAATATGAACTTATGAATCTATACATTTATCTATATATATCCCTAATGAGTAGACTGTCATTAGTGAGTGAAATATGTCATGCTGCCATGCTTATTGATCTCACTTTTACATATTGTACAGGAAACCTTTAGTTTTTCTCTTGCAATCATGTGATTTATATGGTTAGCATGAATGAGTAATCAAGAACGTGGTTTGTTGACAGCAATTACTTGACATTATTAATAATGGCGATTAGTTGCTGCAGCTTTACATCTGGCAAATGCTGTAAATGTAGTCTAAACAAGGTATATTTTAAGAAGAATTGTGATAATGAAATAAGTACCCTGCAGCTATGCCATAATGATTGAACATTTATTCATAGTTAGATGCGCCTTTATTCATATTCATGTTTATATGTGCATTTATTCATGCCTAGAGCCAACTAGGGTAAATTGACCCTTACTAGCATTTTCATTTGCAGCCCTTGCGTTAGTTATAGCTCATCCTCCTACACTTTTATCAGAATGGAAAACGGGAAAGTGGCATGCTCCTCCTCAGCAATGTTTACCTTGTAGTTACAACATAAATATTGTCTGTTGACTGATGTGCACCGGTCTTGACCTTATCAGAATTCTACTTGGTTCTTGAGAATCATATGGCATAAAACATTTTATGTCTATTTGAAAATAACTGTATACAAGTTATAAGAGTTTTATTGTCATATGCACAGCAGAACAGGCAGTTATACTGTTCAGTGAAATTCTTTGCTAATCTTGTTTACCATACAAACAGGCAAATAAACAAAAAATTTAGAAAAATGTACAAATTATAGTAGTGGTTTATAGTATATGGGTTTATAGTAGATGAACTTATTAGTTACAGCCACATGTGCAAATAATGTGAAAATGGCAGAGGGCAGCAGTCAGAAAGTGCCCCGTGCATTATTGCAAATGACAGTAGGAAGACAGCAGCAATAATTGGTGTGTGTGTGTGTAGTTTGGTGTGTACAGTAAGTAATTTATGTGTGTGAATCACCAAGAGATTGAGCAGTTCAGAGTGAGGAGGGGCAAAGTGTGAGAGAGTCATTCAGGGTGTATTCGCGCTAGGTTTGATAGCCTCATACAGCTCTTCAACTGTCTCCTGTCCCCACTCCCTTGCTGTTCCGCCCTCACACTACGCTACATGATCCACTCCCGGGGGCGTTCTCGTTATCACGACACAACTTTTTGTGTAGAAGAAAAGCATTCTCGCTTAGCATGATAAGATGTTTTTACATTGTGGATTATTTTCCGAGTGATGACACACGGCCTTCTCACATGCTGTAAATGCAATAAATCACGCTGCATGCATAAGAATATTTTTATGGAAGCAATTGACATTGCAAGAGGAATTTGAAGCTTTACTTACTGTCTGGGGATGTAGAATCAAATGTAGAATTAAAATTAAAATCAATAAAGGGAAAGGCTCACTAATAGTGCAACAGAAAAGCGTGCTCTCTATCATCGAGCTGGAATCCTGACAGCTGTGTGTTATTCAGTATCATGCCTGTCCCTCCCCGCTAAGGCCACTCCTCTCACATAAGTGCACATTGAGTGGTGTTTGCTCTCTTGTTTCTCGCCACATGATGGGTGTGTCTGTCTACACTGCAGGATGTGAATGAGCCTGTCAAATCATGAAATTATGGATTTCAAATACATTCAAGAAAGCTAATCTCGTAAAATTAATTCTAAAAAGTCATTCTCTCTTAAATGTTTTTGTGTGTGTGTGAACTTTTTTTTTGTATAACCCTGTTTTTGGCATCCAATTGCATGCGTTCCTGAGATGTATAGTATGAAGGGAGTTTAACCTACTGAGGGTTAACTCGGGGTTATTAAGTGAAGTCAGAGTTGACAAACCCTCTCAGAAATCCTAAGCAAAGAAGTGTGCGTTGTGTAGCCTATATAGTCCTATGGATATTAAAACTAGAACGATTTAATTTTATTAGACTGATTTACCTGTGATTGCATAAAAAATATAATTTTTATATACTATATTTTATATATAACATTTTAATTTTAATATAATTTTATATATAAAATTTATATAAAAAAAAATACTGCAATCTTTTCAGGATTACTCCACCAAGTGTAAAATATGGTGGAGGCCCTGAAAACCTTGTTAGGGTACATGGAATCATGGACTCAATGAAATATCAGGAAATGTCATCTGGCTGCCTCTGCCCGGAAATTAAAACTGGGTTGTCACTGGATCTTCCAGCAGGACAATAAGCCGAAGTACATGTCCAATTCAACACAAAATGACCACAGAATCAAGCTTTTGCCATGCTCACCTCAGTCCCCTGGCCTGAACCCCATTGAAAACCTGTGGGGTGCGCTGAAGAGGAGAGTTCAGAAGAGAGGGCATAGGACCCTGGATGATCTGGAGAGATCCTTAAAAAAGGAATGGTCTCAGATGCCCTGCTCTGTATTCTCCAACCTTATAAAATGTTACAGGAGAAGACGCAGTGCTGTTTTATTGTCAAAGAACGGTTGTACAAAGTTTTAAATGCAGGGCTGCCAATAATTGTGGCACATGTGATTTATGTGAAAATAATTATTTCTTGATTAGGGAATAATTTTTCTCTGAATAAATTTATTTTAATTAAAGATTGGGTTTTTCTCATTTTTTCTCAGTGTGCAATGAAGCTACTTCACCAAAAGGTTTTTCCAACCCTTTTTACTAATCTTTACAAGGGGTGCCAATAATTGTGGAGGGCACACTACCATGCTGACCACAGTCACCACCAAACATACGTGTTGGCATCTACACAAATGAAAAAGAGCACCTTCAAATCAGAATCCATCTAAAAGTTAAGAAGTATAGAATTGAGAAAGAAGTAGAATTAATGCCTATGTAGGTTAGGTTAACACTAATGAGCAGTATTCAGATCCTTTCCTTAAGTGCAGGGTGAAAATACTCCACAGGTCCTTCATTTAAAACTTTACATAAAAACGTTAGCATCTTTAGCAAAATTTACTCAATGTGTCAAAAGTAATAAAAAAAGTAAGTATCTTATTATGCAGAAAAATGTCTCTGTCAGTTCTTTATGATGTTTTTGGAGTAACGAAAGGTAATTACAGGAAAAAACTACAAGCATTGACATCTTTTCGTTGGTCCATATTGCAGCACCCTGGCGTGAATTATTTCAATATTATTGTCATATAATAGCACAGTTCATGTACAAATTAAGGCTAATAAAATTTATAATTCATTTTAATTATTATATTAAAATAAATCAAGTTTATGTACATACAACTACAATAAGAGAATGGTTAAAAATATCCTGCAAAGGTTGAGGACCTATGATATACATGGTGAGATGCATGGTTTACAGATGGACTGATGAATATACAGTCCCCTCCGAAAGTATTGGAATGACAAGGTGAAAAGTTCCAAGGTGTGAAACATATTACAGCCCACCCATTTTTTCAACTGATCAAAAACGTGACTGACAAGTGTTTCTTTTTGCCCAGGTGTGCCCACTTAGATGTATTGTTTAAACAATTAATAGCTCTGAATGTCTACTCATGGTTTGACACCTGGGTTTTTGCCTCTGAAGCCTGCACTTGTTTAATGCAGCAATCCCATAACTGGAAGGTGAATACAAACCAAGAAATGAGCACTCAACACAAGTGTTAGCTTACTGTACACTAACAAGCAGGTATTTTATTCAGCAATGTTGTTCAGTTGCAACCTGTCTGGAGTTGAAATACAAAGCAGGAAATGCCACCTGCTAAAGTAGTCATGTACATCCAGTTTGTAAGGGCTGCTAATGAAGAGGTGTAGGGTGTTTCCTGGTAGAGCCTCGAAAGTTGATCCTACTCAATAAAACCCAGTAGTTTAGTTTAATGTATATATAATGTTTATAAAATGTGCAAATGTAGAATTTAAATTACAACTATTAAAGGGATGGGCTCCTGTATGGCACAACAGAAAAGGGTGCATCCTATCGTTGAGTTTGTATCCTGACAGCTGTGTGTTATCAGTATTGTGCCTGTCCTAAAATAGAAAAAGCTCGAAAACAAAATTAAAAAAGGTGTGTCCTAACTGTCCAATATAGTCATAGTATTGGACAATAATAAGTACATTTGGAGTCAGTGAGTCAGCTGACATGGAAGCTAATGAATAAACTTCACTTATCTTCAATTGAATTACTTGTTAAATAAATTAATTGAACATTAGCAGTCAAAATATGAGCGCTGTATGAAATATTTTATTATAACTTTTTTCCATATAATTTTCCTTATATGGGCATGTTTGCACTATTGTACTGAAGCTAACATTTGGTTTGTGTCATTCAAATGGTAATTTATTGATGGTCCCCAAGTGAAACCACTGGTGCTCGGAGGTGAGCTAACTGGCCTCTCGCAGTTGGCGCTGGGGGTAAGAAGTGGAAGTTATATTTCCATGTGATTTTGACATGTCTAAATGCTACTTTAAGATATCTGTAATACTATTTTGACATGTTACAATAAATACACTGCCTGTCCAAAAAAAGGGTCACCACCTTGATTTAACAAAGCAAATAGGTAAGATGGCCAATGGCCTCCCATTGGATAATTGTTGCATGGAAGACACATCCTATGGTCATGGAAAAGATGTTAATCTGTTTCAGAAGGGTCAAATTATTGGCATGCATCAATCAAAGAAAACATATTTTCTGAATTGTACTTTGATTGCTGAAACTATTAAAATTGGGTTAAGAACTGTCCAACACATTATTAAAAAATGGAAGGAGAGTGGGGAACCATCTTCTTCGCAGAAGAAATGTGGTCAGAAAAAAATCTTGAATGATCGTGATCGGCGATCACTGAAACATTTGGTGAAATCAAATCGTAAAAAATCAACAGCTGAACTCACGGATATGTTCAACAGTGACAGTAAGAGAATTTCCACATGCACAATGCGAAGGAAACTCAAGGGATTGGGACTAAACAGCTGTGTAATCTTAAGAAAACCACTGATCAGTGAGGCTAATCAGAATAAAAGGCTTCAATTTGCTAGGGAGCATAAAGATTGCTAAAGAAAGGTCATGTGGTCTGATGAGTCCAGATTTACCCTGTTCCAGAGTGATGGGCACATCAGGGTAAAAAGAGAGGTGCA
>JAQQZR010049841.1:0-18172 GCA_030068235.1 Notoglanidium macrostoma
CGACATAAGCACTTGATAATACTCTCAAAAAAGTGATAATGTACATACTGTCACCTTGAGTTAGTCCGAGTGACTCAGTTGGTTGACATTGGCACTAGCCTAGTTAAGCCTAATTAAGAAAATGTTCTGTACTAATGCTGATTAAAATGCTGAAATTAAATATTTTAAATAAATATCTTTTGTACTAATATAGTTTAAAAAATATAACTAATTTATTAATCAGGGAAAAATAATTGACACGAAATAAGGGAACATGCAGGGAATAACTGCCGACCCTGACAAGACCAAGGCCATCACTACCCAATGCCGCAAAGCATCAAGGAATTACAGCGATTCCTGGAGCTTGTCGGATGATACCACAAGATGGGTTCCTGGTTTACAGACATCGCCGCCTCCTCTATCACCTCCTCAAGAAGGTTACTGTGTGGAGTTGGGCAGATGACTGCCAGAAGAATCAGAAGTGGACCTGATGGGACCCTTCCCTGAGAGCAGTCATGGCAATACTGTCCACTTGGACGTGGTCGACTATCATGGTGACAACCGGTGTCACAGCAACCCTTCCTACGCACCCCTACAGCTGGTATGGATATGGACTCACCCTCTCTAATGCCGCAAAAGGTTACACTGCAAAACTTGCCCCATGGTGGGCCGGGCCCACTAAAATTATCAGGTCCGATCAATTACCAGAAGGGAGAGTAGGAAACAGTAAATGTGGGGATGCTTGATATCATTTCGTGTTTTTGAATAGTTTGCTGGAAGTTCTAGCCGCTGTCAGCATTTAAGCTATACGAGTTTTTTTCTGTTTTTCATCAGTAATTTTTTCTTATTATTTTATTTTTTTGCAGTGTTTGTTCACTTTTTTCCTTCTGTTGAAGGCATAATCGCAGAGCCAAAGCTAATGCTAAGGCTCATCCACAGGAGCACCACTCCTCTCCACTTCACGTGTCTAACAGGTTTGCACTCCTCAGGGAAGCATCTGCTGTGAAACCTGAAAGAGCTCTGGTTATTGGAGACTTTATCTTAAGGTATTTGAAATTAGCTAGACCTTTAGTGGCATCATCAGCTATAGTCAGATGTACTGGGTGCCAGACATATCAGGCAATCTTAGGGTTCTAGGTAAGCACAGGTTTTCTAAGATACTTATTCATGTAGGCACTAATGATATATGCCTTCTTCAGTTAGACGTTACTAAGTGTAACTTTGCAGAGATGTTTAAATTAGCAAAGGCGATGTCTGATGCAGTAATATACTCTGGCCCCATCCCAATGCGGTGTGGAGATGTAGCTTAAAGCAGGTTATGGTCAGTGAAATGCTGGCTGTCCAAATGGTGCTCCCAAAACAGTGTGGGCTTTTTGAGGTTTTTGAAATTTTGAGGGCAAGACTGGCCTGTTAGGGCAGGATGGTATCCATCCCTCTCAGGAAAGTGCTGTTCTCATTTCTTGCAGCATAGATGATCTGTTCCTCGTGGCAGATGCAGCGCGCCTTGTGGACTCGGTCGAGCGTGCTGTGTTTCTTATTATCTCCGTTGCGCTTAGCGTGGAAGCGCACACTTCCGCATTGAGGCACAAACTACGGAGGACTACAGCTCCCATGAGCACATGCTCCCGGACTCCATGACTCATGACCAAAAATTGGATGCAGGTGCATCCAATCTCCTTGTAATCATGCCAGTTTTAAAAGTACTCATAGTTTCACTCCCAGATTGCGAAGCATTAGTTTAGCCCCCCGTGTGCGCTATTGCCGAGCCTTGATATTCCCGTGTTTTGTAATTTTGGTTTTTGGACTCTCCTCTCTGTTTTTGATCATTGTTTTTGCCTAGTCTTTGTTACTCTGTTTGCCGATCGCTCAACTGTTGCACTGTATAATGGATTACTCTTTTGCTTGCCGTTTCTGTACCTCTGCCTCTGTGTTTTTTAGTAAACACAATGAGTTTTACTATGCTGTCTCCTGACCTGCACATGTGTCCGGCCAAACCTCAACGACGTGACAACAATCTGATAAGCACCTCTGTAGACAACAATATATCAGATAAGCCATTAGAATTTTAAACCCCTTCAAGAGATTGAAATAATCTCACTAATTTCCTCATCAAAATCATCAACCTTTGCATTAGATCTTTTACCTACATGTTTCCTCAAACAGATAATACCAGACATAACTGGAGCTATTCTAAAAATAATCAACTCTTCCCTTAGCATTGGCTTTGTACCTCAAGCATTTAAATTAGCAGTAATAAACCCCCTGATTAATAAACCTGATCTCGGCACCAGTCAGTTGTTCAACTATTGGCCAATATCGAACTTCCCTTTTATTTCCAAGATCCTAAAAAAGGCTGTAGCACAGCAATTATAGATACATAGATACATAGGAATAGCATTCTGGAAGTGCATCAGTCAGGATTTAGACCTCACCATAGCACAGAGACAGCACCAGTTAAAGTGGTAAATGACCTACTACTGGTCTCTGATCAGGGTTGTGTCTCCTTTCTTGTGATACTTGACCTTAGTGCAACTTTTGATACCATTGATCATACTACTGTATATCCTTGATAAATTAGAAAGGTTATGGAGTTAAGGGAACGGCCCTCTTCACATCTTATTTCACTGATCGCTATCAGTTTGTTGATATAAATGGTGACTCCTCTACACATAGTAAGGTGAAGGTTGGTGTTCCGCAAGGTTCTGTTTTAGGCCCATTGCTTTTTTCTTTATATATGCTACTTCTGGGTAATTGTTAGATTGAAAATCTTGTCCCTGCTTGTTTGATTTGATCACTGTCTCCTTTCTTCTCTAATTCAGTCCTTTGACCCTTTAACCCTGCTGGCTGGGATTGTCATCCTGGCTTTCCCGACTAAGGTTTTATGGCGTCTAGCTGTCCTTTCTGTATCCTGTGATAATTTAGGTCTTTATGACATGACCAAGCTTGCTTAGGTTAGCTATCATAAAGAACATGCTATACTGTCCTTGATTCATCTGTGTTGTACTTCTCACGCCGGAAGCCTTTTACTATGTCATGTTCTGCCCAAGCAAGGTGTTTTTCTAATGATCTGTTTCCTTGTAATCACTATGACATCTGTGTTTCTGTGTATAAGTACTCCTAGACTCTCTTCATTAAATCAGACTGAGTTTAACACGACTTTGTGTCTGTTAAGATCATTCTCCAAGCGCTTGACATGCAGAGGAAGAGAGAGAGAGACGGTTGCATAGTCTGAAAGAGATTGAACCTGAATAAGATAAATATATTTATTATGTACTTATGTTGTCTTCTGTTGTTTTTTGTTGCTCACATGCACCTTTTGTACTTCTGTTGTCTTATATGTAGCACCTTGATCCTTGAGAAACGTTGTCTCGTTTCACTGTACATTGTATCACATGTATATGTTGAAATGACAATAAAAGCCACTTGACTTGACCTGACTTGAGTTGACATATGATCTGCCTCAACATACACCTAGAACTGTGAAGATGGTGTTGGACTGCTGTTGACAAGAGTGTTTCTGCTACAATGGCATAGGACTCAAATTACCACGAACAGTCTTGCCCCAAATCTTGACCCTATTACAGAACTGTGTAAGTTGTAATTGCACTATCCAGTTCTACCTAAATAAGGATGGGTTGCCTTTAGAGTCTGGTTCCTCTTAAGGTTTCTTGTTGTCTCTGAGTTTTTCCATGTCACCATCACCACAGATTGCTCATTAGGGATATATATAGATATAAATCTATAAATTTATCTATATATAAGTTTATATTCAGAATTTATATACTTCTGTGAAGCTGTTTGTGACAATGTCTGTTGTTAAACATGCTATACAAATAAAATTTAATTGAATTGAATTGGTGAACATTAAACAATTTTATGGTCCTCCCGCTTACAGCCCAGCTGGGAGGGAGGGGTATATGTGACAATGCACATAATTCTATAGCTGAAGTTAAATGTGGTACCCCCTAGGCTCAGCTCATGTGTTTATACTCTTCTCAACCTCCCGGGGGTGCTCCTGTCCGTACCAACAGTACCTCTTCTTCAGAGGCACCAATGCAGGAGAATGGGATAAATACCCCATATGGGAGAGAAGGAGGGGGGGGGTCAGAGCAGCAGCTGCACTGTACACTAGACACAAAGGAAGTGGGCTGGTGTGCTAGTAAGGCTCTGAAATATGGGACTCCTTTCTCCATTCCCAGCTCATAACAACCTTGCTAACCTCTGTTAATCAAACAATAAAATGGACAAACTACTCATCACAACCAACAAATACTTATTGCAATCTGCTGCACTTTGCTTAATGGAAACATGCATGCATGTCCTATCACCTGACCTACCTTTCAACTATATCATGCAGACCATAAATCAGAGCTAATGGGAAAGTCTAAAAGCAGTGGAGTTTGCATTTACACAAATATAGGTTGGCTCAAGTCAACTATATAGTGTGCAAAAACCCAACAGTGTGAGGTGGGTTCAGGATAAAGATTACACAGAACAGAATGATAAATTCACGGTACATAAATACACAGGACAATAAATACACTGGACAATACATACAAAGAACAAGGGCTGTAAATCAAACTGTTTAGCACTGTAGCAGGACAGAACATAGGAGAGGTGGGAGGAGTCAGCCACAATGCTGGTGGCTTTGCAGATGATCCGGGAGGTGAATACATCCTGCAGACAGGGGAAAAAGGTACTGATGATCTGCTTCGCTGGCCACACAACCCCATGGAGAGCCCTGCTGTAAGAGGTGTGGTAATTGCCATACCAGATGGTGATGCAGCTGGTCAGAACACTCTCTATGGTGTCTCTGTAGATGGTTGTGAGGATTGTGTATGTACTTTTTTTAACTATTGGAGGAAGTGCAAGCACTAATGGGCTCTCTTGGCCAGTGAGCTGGTGTTGTTTGTCCAGGAGAGGTCCTCTCTGATGTGAACACCAAAGAACTTAGTGGTCTTCACTCACTTCGAGAGCTTAGGCAATTGTGCTTAGTATGGTGGTGTTGGAGCTGGTACTGCTGGTCTAGACCCTTTGGGGCCTCTCAATGAGGAAGCCCAGAATCCAGTTGCAGAGGGAGTTGTTGAGCCCCAGCAGGTCAAGGATTCCAATCAGTTGCTGAAGGATGATGGTGTTGAATTCTGAGCTGAAATCAATGAACAGCTTTCTCACATTAGTGTTATATTGTTGTAGGGAGGTGTTGAAGATGTCCAGTAGGATGTCAGCCAACTGGTCCTCACAGGGTTTGAGCACTCGACCTGGGACTTTGTCAGTTATCATCATTTTGGGTGACTACAACAAGGCAAAACTCAAAGCATAAATTGCTTAAAATACAGACTTCACTTTAGGTGACCAGTGTAAGGAAAAAAACATTCTGGACCACTGCTACATGGTCATAAAGGATGCCGATCACTCTGTTCCCCATGCAGCACTTTGCTACTCTGATCATTGTCTGGTTCACCTCATATCTGCTTACAAAGACTAAAATCTGCCAAACCTACTGTCACTACGGTGAAGAAATGGACACTCACAGGTGTTGTCACAGGTGACTTTGTTGTCACCTGTGACAACACCTGTGAGTGTAAATTTCTTCACCGTAGAACAAAGTCACCATTTCAAAAAACCTGAATCATCAACCAGCTATCAACTTTATCCCCGAGTCACCAACACCTCTCCTCCTGCCCCCCACACACCCACCCCCTGCCCTACAACCAGTTCTAATGATCTGTAAAGAAGATTGACTCTTCAATGGACCAGGCAACGAGTCTGTATATTGACAGTAGGTGGTCTGGCTATCACTGTGGTGCAGATGCAACAATCTTGAGCTAAACATCAGCAAGACCGTGGAGATGACCGTTGACTTTAGAAAAATCCCTAATCTTCTGCTTCCACTCACAATCCATGGTTGCCCTGTGTCTCTCACTGAATCCTTCAAGTTCCATGGCATCTGCATTTTCTGCAAGGACTTGAAGGCAGCACAATCTGCCCAAGGAGCTGCTGTGCCTATACTACAGGGCTACCATTGAGTCCATGCTGTGCTCATCAATTGCCATAAGTTTCAGCTCAAGCCAAGCTGTTGCATAGTGTCTGTATGTGTATGTGTGTAAGTGTGCAGTGTAGGATCTCTATAATCTGAGACAAATTCCTTTGTATGCTCAGTCATACTAGGCCAATAAAGCAGATTCTGATTCAGAAGAAAAATTCAAACAATAGGGTTAGGGTTCCAGCACTTTTAGTGCTTTGACCCCTGTGTGTATTGCATACTAGAACTCAAAGACACAGATTTCCTATCACATCAATCCTATCAATAAATTACAACAGCAAAAATGGGGCTTATCAATGTCTTCTTGCATCAGCAAAACTTGTGTCAGCAGGAAAAGGACTTGACAATGGGCCACTATATGGATCTTCCTCAAATGGTCCACTGCAGACATTATGCAAACAGTCAGTCACACATCACACACAGAAACACAGATTATATCATTGCAAGGGGTGTGCTGATGGTCTCGTGCTCTTGTGTCATATATTGTTCTTTCCCTGGCCTTGGTTTCTTGTTTTGCCTAGATTTTGGTTGTTGTTTCATGCCACGTGTTTTGTTTGTTCTTTGTAAATAAACCTTAAATTGCACTTACATCCTGCCCTCCACATGCTAGAGCTGCCCATTGGGAGCACATGCTGGAGATACTGTTCCCAATCTGGACAGAGGTCTCTCAGTCAGGAAGTCCAGGACCCAGTTGCAGAGAGAGTTGCAGAGGTCCTCATCAGCTCACGCACCTCTGCAGTCATCCACGGTTTCTGGTTGGAGCATATAATGATGGTCTTGGAGGCAGTGACGTCATCTATACACTTGCTGATATAGCTGGTCACTGATGACGTGTAATCCTCCAAGTTGGTGTTGTCACCATTGGTTGCAGTCTCCTTGAACATATGCCAGTCAGTGTGCTCAAAACAATCCTGCTGGCCAGGTTCTCACCTGCTTCAGAACCGGGTTGGTTCATCTGACGAGCGGTCTGTATGCTGGCATTAGCATAACAGAGATGTGGTCTGAATAGCTGAGGTGGGGGCGGGGCTCTGCACGGTCTGCATCTAACAATCACAAATGCCACAAACGATGAGCAGTAACTAGAAACTAGTACAGAGTTCTTGCACCATTCCGTGTTGATGTAAACACACAAGCTCCCACCGTGACGTGTCTTACCACACAGAGATGCTTTCCTGTTGGCACGAAACACAGTTAGCCCGGCTATCTGAATGGCAGTGTCTGTAACTCTGTCGCTGAGCCATGTCTCTGTGAAAACAAAGACACAGCAATCTCTAAACTCGCGCTGGTTAGTCCGCTGAAGTCAAACGTAGTCCAGTTTATTGTCCAGGGAGCAGACATTGGACAGCAGAATAGACAGGTGAGCCGACCTAGCATGGACCCCCGCCCGTCTGCCGCACTTCTGCTTCCTTGCAAAGCGCTTACAGTGGACCCTCCTCTGGCTGCTGGCATCAGGCGATGCCGAGGACTGGAGGCCTGGTTTCCGCAGCAACCAGAGGACGTGTAGCGTCTCCAACATGTCATCCTGCTTGTCAGTTTTTGAATGTTACTTAATGCTCAGTTGTCATGGGTAGACATAGTGACCATAGATATGGTGTCCATATGCCGTAGGAGTCGCACCAAGAAACAAAATAGCACAAAATAGCACTATTTCGGATCCGGAGTGGCCGTTGTGTTCTACTGCCGCGTCACCATCTTGGATCGGTACCATATCCACTCTGCTAATGTAATGCTTCTCCTCTGCAAAACCCACAAATTGATTGACTCAAACTTTCCAAGATTCATCCTTAAATGCTTTTCCTTTGGAAGCATGAAGTCCATGAATACTCAACTCAAACTTTCACCACTAGACCATCTCCAAAGCACCTCAAGACCTTCTTCTGGCAAAGCTCAAGTAACATCCTTCCATGCATTCTGGTAACCATGGTGCTTTTCTCTTTTCTATAAAATCTCTTTCAGTGAAATATCATTAGACTGAGTTTTAATTCTACTTCCAGTTGCTCACTGGCATTTAGGTAATGGTCAAAATGTGAATAAAAGTGAACCCAGTATTACACTGTAATAATGTGCTGTTGGTCATTGCATTTTTTACATCCCACTCATTTCACATTGTCTGCTGTTTAAGTTTTGTGTTGTGTATTTGTCTTAGTATCTGGGTTAGTTTGTGTTGTAGATGTTAGGAATAAATGTTTTTTGCTCATAGTATGGTCACTAATCTGTGTGCATTCCATTACCATATCTTTTTTTATTAATCTTTCCCATAAGCTATAACCAAAATTCTTTTTAACAGCACATTAAGGAGAGTTTCACTACAGCATTTTTACAATATACCTTTTAAACAATTTTGGTAGACGGATAGTAAATTTAAGTTGTGTAATAATTCGGTGATCTCATTAAATTCCTGTATTATGGATTGTCTTACATATTAGTGCAGAATGTGAGCATACATTCAAACTGAAATTTTGAGCAAAAACAGTGTTTTTATTCTGCTTCTGTATTTTCTTTCATGTGCTGGCACTGTTGCAGATGTTCAGCATGTAGCAAGCAATTTAATTTCATAGAGGCCATAGAGGTCTCTTCTCCCCCCTCCACATTCAGTTAACTGTATTTAACGAGGTTCTCAAATACAATGTAAAATATGAATATGATTTTTATGAGTATTCTTTCATTTCTAAGTCCTAAGAGACCTTCTTTCAGTAAGAACAGTTGTTATGAGTTTCTAGCTTCACATTCGATTAACCTGAACTCGATTAATTTTTCAGATACAGCATTAAATAAGGATAAGATCTGAGTGAGGGCCTCCAATCTTAAATCCTAAAAGAGCTCAGATTTTTAGCCTGTAAAAATTGTTTAAAAAAGTTTCCACCTTCACAGTCATGGTGCTTGAAACTCCCTAGCTTAGCTATCTAGATATCTGCTGAAGCAAGATCGATACAAACTTTGTGAAAAGCTGCCTTATAAACTTTGTATGGGTTTGACTTGTAAACCGAAAGCAGGATGGAGACACACAAAACATACATACAGTAGGCCTATTTTGTGTATGCTAAGAATATGCAATCATGCATCAGCGCTACTGGGTCAGAAAAATAGGCCAGTTTATTTTTTTACATTTTTGAACTAATTGAATTAAATAGCTTCACACTAACAATAACAAAGCTGTTATGGACGATTCAAGCAGGGGCATCACGCCACTCCTTACATTCCCACAAATAAATGATAATATTTGAGTAGAGAAAGTCGTATTGATATTTCGGCTGCACCATTTCACTCAAATGTGTTTTTATGAAGTGACGTAGCGTGTGCTCAGCGTGCTTAATAATGCAGTTCAACTGATAAAATTATTGCCAATTACATTTATTATCGATTTTTATTGATTTAGATGATCGGTTGTTGTAGCCCCTATGCATTTAAAAATTATAATTCTGTAAATAATCCCCGTTTTTACTAAATGTATCGGTAATCTGATTACAGCTCTTTTTTCTGTAACTTTAATGGAAGTTACCTTTTTTTGCATTCTAATTACCTAACGTGATTCCATGTATTCCGTTACTCCCGAATCCTGATTATATCACATTAACTTGAACTCAGGTGAAATAAATTCTATCACTGTATTTTTAACTAACATTAGACAAGTATATATTTAACATCTGTTAACTAGGCTATATTTTAGAGATGTTACCATACAACTTCACCCAAAAACATCATGTACCAGATATACCACTTTACAAATAACTCTAACAGCGGTGATGATTTCACCCAATTTGTAAAATGATTTAATCAAAATGTACTGCAGATTCACTTTAAAAATATATCATCCAGCAGTGTTTAGCTAATATTATTATACTCCCTCATTTCCAAAAAAAAATAAAACCAAACTGTACCGTCTTCACAGCCTCACAGGAAGTTCTGTTTCTACAGGTGTGTGGGGGGTGCACGTCACTCACCTTGATCTCAAAGCTTTCATGGATGTGAGGTAGGAAAACCATTTCCCCTTCATCCCACAGCTGTTTGTCATCGGTCTGGATCCGCCCTCTGATTCTCCTTCGCTGTCGTCCCAGTCGAATTAACACCTATATAGTGAAAGTGGTTTGGGTTATGTATCTGTTTATCAACTATTGACTCAAAGATTCTTTAACTTTATGCCACTAAGATAAGAAACTAGAATTTACCTAAAATGTATGTGGCAAAATAATTAATGCTCCTAAACAATATTTAAAATTAAGGCAAACAAATTATACTGCCCAACAAAGTTTTTGCTTCTTGAACACTGTTGGGTGTTTCTTATAGATTTTTGTATGCTGATCATGAATATCACATCGAAATTTACCCATCATGTACCGTTTCATGTACCGGTTGCTGTTCCAATGATATGGCGAGAACAGAAAGACCATGTGAGGGACTGTTACTTCTGTTTGACTAATGTGTCTGGTTTCTCTGCCAAAAACAAGAAGTCACTTGAATATCTTAATCTGCCTTCAGCAATGAGACCCATGCCACATGACGACAGTTTTCCAATTCCAAAACCACCAGAGGATTGGACCTTAGACGAACCAGATGAAGAAACTGCAATGCATGGTACTGACAGTGACATTGATCCGGATTTTGAACCATGCTCATCAGGCGATCAACATCTGATAACACAGTCCGAATTGAACGATTTTGTCAGAGACTTGGGTCTGTCAAATGCAAACGCCGAGCTGCTGGGTTCAAGACTGCAAATGGTGTTTGTTGTCACCAGGTATGAAAATCTCTGTGTTTCGAGGCCAACATCATGATAGAAACAAATTTCTTGCACAAGTTAACAGTCTCTGTTTCTGTTGTGACACTGAAGGATTGTTCTCTGCCTTGGGTTGTGGGTTGTTAACCCGGAAGAGTGGCATCTCTTCATTGATTCATCAATGTTAAGCCTGAAAGCTATTCTGCTACACAATGGCAACATTTATCCTTCAGTACCTGTTGGCTATGCAGCACACATGAAAGAAACATGTGGTTCTCTTCATGAGTAGATGAGTAGTGGGGGTTTATACTGTAACTTCCCTCCAAATTTGGTGTTTCTATGACTTATGGTCTCTGTTCTCCATATTGTTTTATCAGAGAATAATAATAATAATAATAATAAGAAGAAGAAGAAGAAGAAGAAGAAAAAGAAGAAGAAGAAGAAGAAGAAAAATCCTAGTAAAAACAATAGTGGTCCAGTACCTTTATTATTTGGACCTCTACATATAAAAAGTATAAAGAAATATAAACTTTGTATTGAAGATGTGTAAATAAAATTATTCAATGTCGCTACATGCCTAAACTCACTTATTGCATGTGAGGTTTTTTATAGACTAACTTGTCCTCATTTTTGTAATGCATGCCAATAATTGGAGGGCACCTTAAATCTCTCTTGACAATACAGAAGTTGGTATACTACAAAACTTGTGAATACAAAGGCCAAGCACAGACTGGGAGAGGTCTATGCAAAGCTTGTATTTACCTCGTACTGATCCCCTGGGCAGAGACGAGCAAAGCCTATCAAACCTGCCAGGAAAAAGAGAAAGATTACACAAAGCGAAAAAATGAAGGCAGTGTAAATAACTTATAGATACAATCATAAGTTGGTGATTTATACCTTTCATTTTTATTTGCAGTTCTCCCATTAGAATCTCCAACTCCTGTTCCATTGCACACATATCCTATAACCATAAAGGTGTTACTAAATACTATTGCACTGTGCTATCAACTTATAAAGTACTTGCACAACCAAAAAGATGTTGACAATTATGAAACCAGAGTCTGACAGCTAAGCCTGCTTTACTGAATATTCAAGCTGTTAGTATTTGATCTATTTGCTCAAAGATTAGGTATAATTTTAAACTGTACAGTATTTTAACTGTTTCTGCAGTTCATATTTAATACTTAACACTCCCACAAACAAATGATAATATTACTGACATTAAAACACAAGTTATGTCATGAGGCCAGCAGGGTAGTGTACTGTAAAGAGTTTCATACAGTAGAGAACATCCTACTGATGTTTCTGCGCCACCATTTCACTAAAAAATATTTTGTCATGATGGTATGCAGTGTGCTTCATAACACAGCTCAAATAATAATGAAATTGGCAATAATTTTTATTATAGATTTTTACTGATTTTGTTGATTAGTTGTTGCAGCCATTATGCATTTCATAAAATTGTAATACTGTAAATAATCCAGTAAATAAAATAATTTAAATAATGTAAATGGTAATCTGATTACAGCTTTTTTCTGTAATGGATAGTTTTTTTAATCCTACTTACATAACGCCTTTCCATGTATTCCGTTACTCCCCAAGCAGAAGTGTTATAACAGCTAATCAACTAAATCAATAGAAATCAAAAATAAAAATAAATGCCAATTAATTTAATTATTATTTAAACTGCATTATGAAATACGCAGCATACTATGTCACTTCATAAAAAACTGACTGAAATGGCAGAGCAGAAACAACAGTATGACTTTCTCTAAAGTATGGAAACTCTTTACAGTTCACTACCCTGCTGGACACGTGACACAACTTGTCTTTTAATGTGAGTAATATTATCATTCATTTGTGGGAATGTGAAGAATAGTAAAAGCATGATGTTCCTGCTTGAACCTTCCATAAAAGCTTTGTTATTTTAAGCACCATATAATGAAACTGTTTGATTCAATTAGCTTGTAAAAAGTAAAACTAGCCTATTTTTTTCCTTACTCGGTAGTGCTTATAAATGATTGTATATTATTAGCATACACAATATGAGTATCTATGTTTTGTGGGTCAAGTATCCACCCTGCTTTCTATTTACATTGAAGATCCCAAAAAGAGTCGATTCACTAATCTTGGGCATTTAAACTAAGAGTCAGCTTCAAAACTTGAGTCAAAGCAACGCATTGAAAATTATTCACCTGGCATGCACACACAGCAGGCAAAATGAATTTAGCATTGGAGAGTTTCAGTAAACAAAATAGTCATTGGATATTTATTTTATCTTTATTGTGAATTTGTCTGTTTCAAATTTGAACAACTCATGGCTTGAAATACATACACAGTTGCAAAAAGTATGGTGATTAAAAAACTAATATGCAGTAAACAATGAATAGCCTATAGGCTACCACCACCTTGAAAACGTCTGAGTGTCTCATCTGGTTAACAATATTTCAACAATATGTCTGCTTGATAATATTATCATCCTGTGACATATTATTTGATAAATGTCACTAATGTTGTAATTAGTGAATTGCTATTTAATTAAGCCTGGTTTAAAAAAAGTCTTTTGTATATAATATATTTTTAAAAAATAAAACTAATCGATTAATCAGGGAAAGATAATCGACAGATTAATCGATTATCAAAATAATCAGTAGTTGCAGCCCTAAAATCCATTTTTAAATTGAGAACAATATACTTCCATTAGCATGTGCATATATTATAACACTTGTAATGAGTCTCACATCACCACTCTGGTCTTGAATGAAATCATAGGTAATCTTACAGTTGCCAATTCATTATCAAGGCCTTTAGTCAAAAAAATGCATTCACTGGGTTGAAATTTCACAATTATTTTGTCTTTAAATCAGAAACGTCAACAACATCATAGAATAGTGCAAGTCCTGCCTTCCAGCTGTGAAAATGCTGTCCTCATCCACACATTTATTATAGAGGTATTCCAAAAGTAACGGAAAGTAATCAATTACATTATATTAATTTTGTGGAACTTGGATTAGGTTACTGACTACATTTTTAACAGGTAATTATAAATGTATCAGAATACATTTTTAAAGTAACACTCCCAACCTTGTATAGTGTATATACACATATTAGGCATGCTGACAATATTGATCTGATGCCAGGTGTCATCTATTATGACTTCAAATATCATTTTGTTAAGAAATTTTCAAATCAAGTAGATATTTTTATAAGCTTTGACGTAAACAGGCTAGCTTTGACAATTAATCTAGCGTGCAACTAAACCAAGTGTAATTCACTTAGAATGTAGGACTGAAAGTTAGTTGATAGTTGTATTAGTTATGTGTTAGTTGTGTGTGTGTGTATACATATACCTCCAAGCTGTGTTTGTGATTGCGGTTCAGCTCCAGTAGACTCTCTCGTGATGCCCGTGAGGATGGAGAGAGTGAAAATGCTTGCTTCATATTAACAGCTCCTTGACATAATCGCCACTGGATACAATATGTCTCATACAACCCTTCTACCTGTATAAGACATGAACACATGCACAATGCAGACCTGGAGATTTTTAGACCTAACAATGGCTTTATAAAAATGAAAGCCTTAGGTTTTATCCATGACTATAGATGAAAAGCATGAAAAGAGGTGTGCTTTTCTTACTTTTATCACTCTACTTTTTATGTTCCTTCTGCTTGATTTGGAGGAGAAATCCAATCAATATAGAGACCAGACCATTTTTCTGTAGTATGATTTAACTTCAATAAACATATTTTGTGTTGGTTAAAGGTAAATTGCCTTAAGTAATAGCATTTTTATTTTTAAAATCACTTCTTGTTTGAATTAGTTAGAACTTTACCTTTAGAAAGAGTCTCACCAGATTATCATAGTTACCTAAAAGTTGGCTGAAAACAAAAAGTATTAGTTCTGGCCTAACCTTACTAATTTGGAACTCCAGTCGGCGTATGTATCTTGCCAAGACTCTTATTTCCTGTTGTTGAGGAAAAGAAATTTATTCAGTAGATTTGACAACTTTGACAACTTCAAATTGAGACAAAAGAGATGTAAAAGAAAGAAAGAAAGAAAGAAAGAAAGAAAGAAAGAAAGAAAGAAAGATGTGCATTTAACAGAACAAAGAAAAACTCACCTTCTCCAAGTCATAGAAAAAAGCCTAAAAGATAAAATGGAAAATACTTCAAATCATTTACAGTTTGCATAATTTCACTAACACAGGCTTGGTACTACATTTTGGTGACATTCCATAATCCTAAGACACAACATGGTCAATTGCAATGAAATCGCATTTTTAGTAAAATAGGTACTATTTACATTTATGCTTCATTTTATACTCAAATACTGTAAAACCATCACAAAATAAAACAAGAGGGAACTGCAAAGGAATCTGTCTTACCCGTCTTGAATTCTTCATAGGGTCTCTCTGTTGGGATGAAAGGAATTCCAGCTCTGTCTTGTGGCCTTCAAGATACTCCCTATGATCAAAAAGCTGATATCATTTCCTATATCATTAATTTGAGCTAATTAACCCATAATATTTACTTAAATGCATTCAATGTGTGTTTCATTGGGTTCTTAGTTAGGTTCTAAATGGAATGGCAGGAAAGGAGCTACAATAATAATATGTATGTGTATAACAATAAAATAATTAGTGCATACTTGAGCCCTTTCTGTAAAGATTGAAAAACTCTGTCAACCTGCTCAGGCTGTTGTCCGCAAATACTACCAACCACCTTAGTATAAGTAGGGATTCTTGTAGATTTTCGTGCCAGGCTTTTGGTACGCAGAGAAGTATGAGCAGGATATAGTCTGTGGAGTGGAGTGGAATGGTATGGAATGGAATGGAATGGAAGGGAAGGGGAGGAAAGAGAAGAGAAGAGAAGAGAAGAGAAGAGAAGTGAAGAGAAGAGAACAGAAAAGAAGAACAATAAATCTGTAAACTATAACACAAGCCATAGACCTGAACAATCTCTGTTTGAAGTAGAACATTATAGAATATTTATGTGCCCTTAGTTCTCTTCATGTATCCGATCAGCAATCATCCAAAGCATCCTGTCATCATCCTGGTATGACAATACTGACTATCACACCATGTGTGAAACTTGAACAGATTGTGAACATAGCCTTAAAATAATTGGACATGATCTCCCATTAGTGGAATCCTTGTAAGTCAAAAACATACAGTACATCCAGAAAAGAGCTTTAAAAATGACCCCTCCCATCCAGCACACCCCAAATTTCTAGCCATTTCATCAGGCAAAAGATACAGACATGTGATGACTGAAACAAGCTGCTTCAGAAACAGTTTCTCTCCTTCTACCATTAGAGATTTCAACTTATAATTGCTCTTCCAAGGCTGCTGTAAACATGTTTCCATTTGAAGTGCTATAATGTTTGTTCACATGATACTATCAATCTGTTGCATTTGCAACTTATAATTGTGATATAGGAATGCATACTCATTTCAGTTACAGTGAATTCTCAGAGTCAGGGTGAATTCTGGCTCTGGAGGAATAAAGTAAAGGAACTTAACTTTATTGTTTTTTCAAGACCTCTTCTAAAAGTACTTTTTCAGAAGTTATGTAAGAGGACAGTGAGTTTATTTTTGTTGTATATATGAAATAGTTTAGAGCTGTGCACATGTTTCCTAAAATGTCCCCTGTTTCTTCCCACACACTCATCAGTCATTTCAGTATATATGAATCCTAAATATCTTTATAACTATATAACCTTAAAACAACTGTCCATGTCATATTGAAATACTCCCACCCCCTCCAAGCACTCACATGAAAACATACACAAACCAGTGCAGACGTGTATAAAACACAAAACTTACCTATGTCTGCCACTCAGTGTGTTGACTCTAGTAAAGGAGCTACTCCTCTGCACCATGCCAGTTTTTGCTGGACAGTCAAATCTCAACTTCACCGACATATCCTGAACACCTGCAATGCAGACAAACATACTGTACAAATACACCGGCGAAATCATTTCCGTCATGTAGACTCTACATTATCATTCAGTAGAAAGCTTAAAAACAGAGTAACAACAAGATTGGTGGCAGTGGCAATTCTAGAGTCTGTTGAGGCACTAGGCAAAAATTCACAGGGAGCCCCTCCTACCAGTGTTCATCACCATTATGTTATAACGGCTGTAGTTTAAAGTTTGTCAGCCCTCGAGACGGGAGGGGCCCCCGACTGGCCTTGAGCCCCCTAGCAGTTGGCAACTGGCACCTCTGGTTGGTGGTAGTGGTAAGAAGTGTCCCACAGCAACATAATAGCCTTGTCTTTTAATACACTAGTTTTTTTGGTAATACCAAGTGAGTCAGAACAGACAAACTGAAGAATCCATGACTCAGTAGTTAGTACCAAAAAGTCACAGGGAACCACTCTTCCATGTGGCTCATTATAACCTGATGGCAGGGAACATTGGGGAAGAAAGACACAAGCCCAGGTAATGGCTTGTTTTTTACTAGCTGAGCACTCACAGTGATGTTCATCAGTGTGTGCTGCCATGCCGGGCATGACAGAGATAATCGGTAAGCGCAGAGCGCACTGTGCGTACAGCGAGGGACGGATCATGACAGTTGGAAGGAGTGTTCAGTAAACTGGGAATCATTTTTACAGATTTTACAGATGTTAAAATCTGTGTTCAGTGTGGGGTGTAACTATCATGGTGAGAGCAGTATAGTCTCACCAACTTTTTATCTGGGTATGTGGACATAGTAGCTCTGTTCAAATCCCTGGAAGAATCACAAATAATTGTGGCCACACATATACATACATACAATCAGAAGTCATATGATATAGCAGTGTAGGATTTTTTCATATGTATTGTTTATTTAATTAATCAGTTAGAGGAATTAAGTTATCACAGAAATATTTCCCAACCTAAATTAACCTATTTTGTCTATTAAGATAGTCAAGGGTAAGTTGGTAATAATACTGTAACAAAACTCCTTTTAATACACTGTTAAAAAGAGCTTCGGTTTAGCTTAGAATTTTGATCAAAGTTAAAAGCTTAGGTACAGAAGTGAACCAATAAGTGACCTTAGGTGTGAACAAGAATGACCAGGTGAAATTACAGATCATGGTAAGACAAACATTTATTCTAACTACTATACAGTATGACACAGAACATTAAACACATACACAAGACAACATGAAATGTATTAAATGTGGAGATAATGACCAGTACACTTTCAGACCATTCTCTGCAGAGCAAGCAAAGTGAAAGTGAAATACAACCCAAAGTGTGACATGTGCAGCGCGACCGTATGCACGCAGCGGCCCCTCCGGATCCGGCAGGTGCTGCGACTAACCACGGAGGATGTGAGGAAAATTCTTTGTAGAGTTAACCCACGGAAGGCTTCTGGACCAGATAACATCCCTGGGAGAGTGCTCAGAGAATGTGCAGAACAACTGGCAGATGTTTTTACTGACATCTTC
>JAQQZR010049919.1:0-18163 GCA_030068235.1 Notoglanidium macrostoma
CACATGACTGGGCTCAGGACGCTTTACTGTTGGCGTGACACAGGACTGATGGTAGCTCACCTTTTCTTCTCCGGACAATCTTTTTTCCGGATGCCCCAAACAAACGGAAAGGGGATTTATCAGAGAATGACTTTAGCCCAGTCCTCAGCAGTCCAATCCCTGTACCTTTAGCAGAATATCAGTCTGTTCCTGATGGTTTTCTTGGAGAGATGTGGCTTCTTTGCTGCCCTTCTTGACACCAGGCCATATGTGTGAATATGAGTGTGAATGGATGTTATTCATCTGTATTAGCCCTACAATAGATTGGCAACCTGCCCAGGGGGTAACCCTGCCTCACAAGGCAACTACCAAAAAAATAAAGAGACAACAGTGAGTAAAAAAAAAAGAGTTGGAAAGCAGTAATGTAATCTTTCACTTACAGTTGCTCATTCATAGTAATCTTAAGAAATTTATATATAAACAAAGCATTAGATGCAGAACGTTACTCCCCTTAGCTGGCAAGCTCTCTCCCCTTTATAGGTAGATGAATTGGCCACTAGCTGTGCCAGGTTTCACAGCCCTGCCCCTCTTTTTAAGTTTCCTTAGCTGATGGCGCTGGGCTGGAGGAGTGCTGCTTTAAACCTGACTCCGGTTTGGAGGATCGTGTGGAGTGGGTGTCTAAACCTTGTTTTCCAGCACCGTCGATGCAGCACAGTGAGGGCTGCTTGCTCCTATCAGAATGATCTGCGTGCTCAATCCTGTCTATAGCTAGAAAATTATTAAATCCCTTACGGCTCAATATTCCTCAGACTTTCCGGTTATCCCATCTGTCTCATTCATTTACTGATTCACTGTATGCAGTTACATTTTATATTAAAATAACTATTTAATTGATATATGATTGTATACTGTAAATGTCATCTAGTTAACAAACTAATTTTTAAACATGCAATTTTTTAACTTCTGATGATATTCACACATCCACACATCTGATACAGCCTCAAGAACATCACACCATTAAGATTATTCACAATTACACAGAGAACCAAACAGGTGCACACACTTGTAGACACACACCAGTTTGTATATGTATTTGTGGGAGGTGAAGGCTATGTTATGGGAGGTGGAGGTTGCGCTGGGTGAGGTGCTAATTTGAGGGGTACTAATTTGTCAGCTGGGGGAAGGGGGTATTGATTTGTCAACTGGGGGAAGGGGGTATTGATTTGTCAACTGGGGGAAGGGGGTATTGATTTGTCAGGTGGGGGGAGGGGGTATTAATTAACCGTCTGTCCACCTGTCACGTGCTGTTTTGGTGACTCGCTTGGAGAGTGTGGAGGATCATGGGTGTTGGAGTTTGATCTGCCCACAGGTCGACACCTACACCTACAGGTGTAGACATGACAAATGGCTTCATCTTATTTTGTGATGTGCTAGGGATTAGAATATGTTTTAATTCATCATTAACAAATAAACAAATAGTAATATTAGCTAATGTTTCTATAATGTTTATAGTAAAGTGTTACCCAGATCAGATTTGTTACACAAACATATGAACAGATTGATTCATAAAGTTTTTTTCTCTGAGGATGTGGATCTAAAGAAGAGCGTGGATGAGAGCAGTCGCATTCAGCAGACTTACAGGCACTACTTTGACCTTACCATTGTGAACAACAACCTGGATGCTGCATTTGAAACACTACAGTCGGCTTTGGACAAATTTGATTCTGAACCACAGTGGGTTCCTGTCAACTGGGTGTACTAAAGCTGTGAGTGTGTGAGCTGTGCAGCAGTTAAGGTCTACTGTGTCATTACTCAAAAGGAAGATGATATAGTTTTATACTTGCACAATTTAGGAAAAAAATTGTTTGCTTCCACATTGAAATAAAAAGAACCAAACAAAAAGTGACCATAAAAATGTCCATATTTTTCCATTTTTGTTGCTTTATTTGTTTCTCTACTTGTGTACGTCATGTGATTTCCCCAAAACCAACTGTGATAGTGTATTTCTACAATGGTGTTTAATAGATAAGGGCTCTGCTAGGACACAGTGGCTGGGTGTGCTGATAAGAAGTGACTACTCTTAACCAAAGGCACAGTGGTGGCTCTGGGTTATGGGTCAGAAGGTTGGGAGTTCAAGCCCCAGCACTGCCACTGTGGCCTTGAGTAAGCCCCTTAACACTCTTTGCTCCAGCGGCACTGTATCATGGCTGACCCCGCACTCTCACCCCAGCTTCCTAACTAGCTGGAATATATGCAAAGAAAGAATTTGACTGTAATGTTTGTGACAAATAAAGGTTTCTATCCTGTCTATTATGTGAATTGAGAATTAGAGACATCCACTGCTGTCTCGTTGCACCACATATCCCTACTGTACACCTTCAAATCCCACATGCAAACACAGTATTACTGAACACATATAGTCTCATAAAGCCTGTTTTGTAATATACTGGTAATTTAGTCATTTTGTGTCTGTGTTTAATTTTAGCAAAATGTTTGTCTGTGTATTGTTTGTTAAGTTGATATTTTGGAGATTATTTTAACACTGACCTCCATGAAAGTCAGTTCCACAGTATGTCAAGCCAACTTTCTCGCTCTCGCTCCCTCTCTCCCTCCTCTCTCTGTCTAACTATTATATTTCTACATGGAAAATTATTTACTAGTAGGTGTAGTAGAGTAATAGAAAACCAACAGGCCCACAGTCATGACATGCTGCTGATTGTGTGTAATTGAATCATTAATTGAAAGGGGCGTGTTCAAAATAATAGCAGTGTGGAGTTCAATTAGTGAGGTCACTCATTCTGTGGAAAAAACAGGGGCCAATTACGGCCCTTATTTAAGGAATGAAGACAGCAAATGTAGTTCATGCTGGTTACAGTGCATGCCTCTCTGAAACGCTGAGTAAAATGGGGCGTTCCAGACATTGTTCAGAAGAACAGCATGCCTTGATTAAAAAGTTGATTGGAGAGGAGAAAACATAAAGTATGATAAAGTAACATATAAAGTGCAGGAAATGATAGGCTGCTAGGCTAATATGATCACAAGTGCTTTAAAATGGCAACCAAAACCTGAAAAACATGGAAGAAAATGAAAAACTACCATTTGAATGGATTGAAGAACAGCCACTGAATAGCTCCAGGAAGATCTAAGAAGGTCTAAAGTTACCTGTGAGTGCTGTTACAATTAGAAGACGCCTATACGAAGCCAAGCTATCGACAAGAAGCCCCCTCCAAGTCCCATTGTTGGGAAAAAAAGATGTGCTGAAGAGTTTTACAATTTGCCAAAGAACACATTGACTGACCTAAACAGAAAAGGTGCAATATTTTGTGAACTGATGAAAGCAAGATTGTTCTTTTTGGGTTTAGTAGCTTCAGACAGTTGGTCAGACGACCTCCAAACACTGAATTCCAGCCACAGTACACTGTGAAGGCAGTGACTGGGATGTTCTCATACTACGATGTCGGGCCTGGTCCAGGGTACATTGCTTATGGATCAGTCTGAATACCTCAAAATACTTGAAGAGGTCTTCATGTAAGTCTGTAAATGTCTGTATGTAAATGTAAGAGGTCATGTTGCCTTATGCCAAAGAGGAAATACCTTGAAATGGGGGTTCCAACAAGACAACGACCCCAAACACACCAGTAATCGAGCATCGCCTTGTTCCAGACCAACAAGAGTGACATTATGGAGTGGCCAGGCCAATCCCCAGACCTTAATCCAATAGAAAACTTGTGGGATGACATCAAACATGCTGTTTCTGATGCAAAACTAAGAAATGCAGAAGAATTGTGGAATGTAATCCAATCATCCTGGTCTGGAATATCTGTTCACAGTGCCAGAAGTTGGTCAACTCCATCCAACACAGATGGATTATATATATATATATATATATATATATATATACAACACATCCAACAGTATAACAGCGGTTATAAGTAATTAGTCCAGTGATTCCAAGGAAAGCAAAATCTTAAAACATTTTTCAGTTTCTACAGTGAACGTTTGAGTTTGTACAGAAGAATGTGGACACTGCTATTTCTTTGAGCAGCCTAATATTCCCCTTTCTTCACTTTTTGTAAAGAAATAACACACATTTGATAAATTGCGTGTATGGAAATAAAAGCTATTATAAGGGTTTTGAGCATTATTCACTTTTTTAAACACACTCATTGCATGTGCGTGTGTGTGTGTGTGTGTGTGTGTATATATATACACAGTTGCAGTCAGAGGTTTACATACAGTCATCATGGAAATTAATCTCATGGCAATATTGGACTCTCACTGATTGAACTGTTCTTTTTTTAGGAAAGAATAATGAATAATTGTAAATATTCATCCTGAGTAGAAAAAAAAAGAATTTGGTGCACAAGTTTTCATTTTTGGGGGGTTTTCTGAGATCAACATAGGGTCAAAATTATACATGCGGGGTCAAACATTTAAATGCTTATATTAATTTCCTGTTAGTGATCATCAGAGCTACCAGCTGTAGTTAGTCATCATCATCATCATCATCATCACAAAAGACATTTTGGAGCTTTGAGCACTACTGCATTGTAATTATTTGCCAGAGCTCAAAAAATTCCCCAGATCTCAATCTGTGTGATGTGCTGGACAAACCAGTCCAATCCACAGAGGTCCCACCTCACAATTTATAGGATTTAAAGGATCTGCTGCTAACGTCTTGATGCCAGGTACCACAGCGAGTTCATGCCTCAACTGTTTTAGTGGCACAAAGGAGACCTACAAAATATTAGGCAGGTGGTTTTAATGTTACGGCTGATTTGTATATATACACATACATACATACATACATACAGGGACTTAAACTCCTGTAAATGTCATAGAGTTGAGAAAACTATAATAAGTGGTGTATGTTATATTGTTACTGTGCCTTCAAGCCATGCATGAACAGAGCATGTTCATATAAGTGGCTCAATCTATAGCATTAGGCTGCTTAAATAAAGTAAAGGACATAAAAAACGATTTGTAATGCCCAGTTCGAAAGTCTCAATCTCAATCTCAGTCTTTATTTCACAATTTTTTTAAAGATTAAAATGAAGACAAAATAGGTTTTATGATGCATAGATTAAAAGTGCATGGAAGTTATAGAATATAGAAATATGGCTTGAGATTATTATGTTTGACAATAAGAAGTAAGAATAAAGTTTAGTATAATTAGACCAACAGTGCATGTAACCTCTAAACAATAGCAGTTTTTTCATTAGTCACAATAGATAAATTGACGAAGAAATTTATATACATATACATGATATCAATACAACAATACATAGAGCATTCAGTAAATGTCTAAAATGACTGGATATTACAATAATAACATGCCATACTTGGCATTGAATATTTTTTCTTCAAGGTATTAGACTGAAAATGTTACAAAGACTTACTATCATGCAGAAAAAAATCCTTTAAACCCATTTTTGGGCCTATACCATGTTAGCTAGGAAACTGTTATTAATAATATTTGGAGCAATATAATTGCATTTAACCTACTAATATATATATATATATTAGCTAAATATAACAGCTAAATATATAGTATGATTTTGAACACTTCACACCGAGAAGGTTCTGGGTTCGAGCCTCACGTCTGACTTTCTGCAGAGTTTAAAAACAATTACAAATAATTAGCTATTTTATGTCTATATTCACCTCCTGCCATCGTATAGGTCTCTGAAGCTCGGAAGTTACATTTTAGAAATACTGAATTACTTGCAGCAAAGAAATCTTTATTCTTTATTTCATCATTAACTATCACCGTTAAATATCCACTTCACATGAGTCATTCAGGAATGCAAGGCCATGAATGACAATACACAGTATTATGGGAAGGACTTTACTGCCACTTCCTATCTCTGCATACAGCTCTTTGTTGTCTCTCTTCAATGTAATATTGGATAAGATGCAGAGCAACTCCACCTCCTCGGGCACTTCTCCATCCCTCAGGCCAAAGGGAAGCTCACTGAAGGGGACTCGGTGGGAAGGGCTCGTCACAAGGGTCACCTGGAAAGGCACGGCTACGTTAGCCACCAGAACCTGTTAAACCTGTTGAAGCTGCAGTTGCAGGAAAAATCCCGGTGACACTACGGCTTTGCTATCCCGTTCCAGTGTAAATGAAACTTATGAGGTGAATAAAACTGTAATACTTACGAATTCATTTAACCCAATAATTGTTTCTGAAGAGAAGGTTTTCAGCAAGGTGAGGCCGTCATTCGTCAGTTCTACAAAGCAATAATAATAGCTCGTGGATTTTTTAGCAAAAGTGAAAGCCACGTCTATCTAGCACATTATCTCACCTGCAGCAGCACTAATCAGCATGTGCACAGCGGTCAAGATTAACTGCCGCTGATTGGTTACAGATGAGCCATCATCGCTGGGGTCAGCTGAATGAAAAATATTTCACTTTAGAGGAGAAGCCATTGATTTAAACTGTTAACTTACATACACATGACTTTAATCTATTTTTTGTTTTTTTTGTCTATTGTAATTAGCCAATATAGATGTTTTCCGACTTGCTGGTGCACTCTGACCTCCATTCTGACTGGAAATTGCAGACAGAGATCCATGTGGTCCTGTGGGCTGCCTATCCATTTTGTCTGTCTCAGATTGTAGCAAGTCCAAAAAATTGTCAGTGAGCTCATTTGATGTGTCAGACAAATAGGTGTGAGAATCAGCCATAGACTCATCGCATATTTTCTCCAGCGTGTCCTCTAAAGTGTATAGAAGTGTGTGGTCTGGCAGAATCTTTTGAAAGAGATTTAACAGTGAGAAACGAGTTTCTGGTGATAGACAAGCCAATTCAAACAGAGTCGCCTTTACACCTGCTAGTTCTGCAACACAGAAAAACACACAGGCACGTCGTTTTTGAGCCACTCTGGATGGTCTTAACACACAATACAATGAGTTCTGTTATGCGTTTCCATCACTAAAGTGCTACCTGTTAGTCGGGCCATGGAGTGGCAATTTTGGTGACCTAAAAAAACCTCAATTTTGTTTTCATGAAAACACACATGGATCCTTATACCTTTATTCAAGGCACTCAGTGAAGATCCTTCCGTTATTTGTGGCTGTTCCCACATGCTGTCCACTTCTGTCTCATTGTACGTTAGTGGCTGAATAAGGCCGTCATCTGCCTCGAGCCCATCGGGGCTTACACCAACTTCTGAATGCACAAACACAATCTGTGTACATATTTCATAGTCATGCTTGTACAAGCATTTCCTAATATAAACATAAAAAAATTATATACACACCACTAACCATAGTGTCCATCACTCTTGATGTCCAGTTCGCTGACACTGTAGGCCATCACAGTTTGTGGGGGGATATCCATAACTACATCTCTGCTGTTCTGTAGACAAACGCTGTTGTACAGATGGACCTGAACGCGACATACAGTATGCACAGACAGATTCACGTCAACTTTATCTGTATAACATTTTTACCAATAGACATAATCTGGTTATTAGCTATTATTTTCTTTTTTCTTTTAGATTCATTCAGCGACAAACAGAAATCCTACTGTTAATATGAATGCTGATATAAGCACACTGAATCATTAGTCTTCAGATTCCTGGAACAATCACAGGAAATTCAGTATTGTACAGCAGCAATTCTTCGGTGCAGGTTTAACATATCCAGAGCAAGGCATTGGACACAGGCAAATCATCAAATGAATACAAAATCAGAAGAAGACGAAGAATTACACTTCCTGGTCTGTTCCTCTCAGGTACACCTGCTTTGTAGCTTCATTTCATTAGGTACGTGTACATAGAGTAGTCAGTACACAACTACTGACTGCAGCCCTTCTGTTATATTTATATAATACTTATTTCCTGTGCCATTCCACTTTATTGCGCAAAACATTTTTTTTTTAAGTATTGGAATATTACAATTTCCAATTATATTGCTTTGGAAACATGTATAATTAAAAAATTCGTTGACATGTTGGATACTTATTTCCCCCTCAGTATACAGCCAGGTCCATAAATATTTGGACATGCTTTGGTGTTATGCTTACAAAGCAAGTATGATATCTCACTTTTTGAAAGATGACAATCAGGACAGAGGTATAAACAATTTGCCAAAAATCTGATGTTCCATGGGACACTGTGAAGACCATGTGGAGCACCCCTGTTTTTCTACCCCTGTCCTGATTGACACGCAGCACCACTGTGACATCACAAAGAACAAGACATTCATCCAAAATGTATAAAAGGACAAGTACTGATTACTCTCTGCATGTGACAACGCCTCATGTACCCTTCACACGTCTGGGCTTTGGGGTAGGGGGGCAATATGGAAACCCCTTCTCACAAACAACATCCGAGCCCAACTAAATCACCCCAAGCCATGTGGCAAAATGTGCTGTGGTCTGGAGAAACCAATTGCAAGAGTCATAATAATTCCATAATTCCAAAAGGTTTGTTTGGCACATTCCCAAAAGGGCACCATACCCAAGGTGAAGCACGGTGGTGGAAGCATCATGCTTCTTCTTTTATTCGGCTTTTGCTTTATACAGCCGCCATTCATTTTGCGGGTGTCCATCTGCCCCATGCTGCCATCCTGCCCCAGTGTCCTCTTTTTTGAAAACCAAATATGGTCACCTTAGTCCACATATATAAAGTGCTGAATTCACCTGATTTGGATGTGAATAGCCTCAAATTAAAGCTAAAATCTGCACTTTCCCTATTTAATTTCAACTCCAGTATATTGTAATGGACATTTAAAAATAACACAAGTATATGTATATACACAAGTACAGTATATGTAAAATATTTATGTACCTATGTATACACACACATATACCTTATGTAGTACAGTAGAGTAGAGTAGAGTGCAGTGGAGTAGGAAAAAACAGTACCTTGTAAGGAGAGAGTGCGTTAAGTAAGGCACCGTAGCTGCCTTCTTTCAGTTCACTGACATTAATTTTGCAGTCACAAGTCGTGAAGATCCGCTCTTTCACTATAGTGAAGACCTGATTTTTGCCTAGTATCTGCATAATAAGGTTGTGTTGAAGGTCCACTTTCCTGTAAAACCCACACACAGCGATGTCACAACATTACAAACCATCCAACCAGGCAGTGTTTCTGATTGCTTCCATAATGCTGATGACTCTGTGCTTAGGTACTGCATGTATGTTTGACTACCGGTGAAAGACAATGGCACAAACGTTGCTCTTCACATCCTCCTACACCAACTCAACGCCAAAAGTGACTGCCAGTATGGTTAGAGGTGTGTGAATGTGTATAATGATTTTAATGTGTACTGTAGGAAAGAAAGTGTATGATCATGCCTAATGATATGTACACCAGCTCTCGCTTTCTTCTTAATAATGTTCCAAACAGGGGATTTTGGTAAACCTAAGGTTTGGCTAATGCCACTTACTGTCCATTACCACTTATAATGGTTTCCATGATTTTCATTTGCACTTTGGTCCTCATGTGACAAACATCAAAATCACAAACAATAACAGCTCTCTTGCCTGCACTAATGAATCGACTGGGTATCATTTTTACATGGTTAAATTAAAATGTATAAAAATTATCATTATTAAAAACAGAGAGTGCACATGTGAATTCCGTAATTACAAATATATAACTGTGTAGCACATAAGTAAATAAAATTATGCCTTTTCCCCCAGACATTATGAAGGGCACTGTATATTGGATGTTTCCTTAATGGTTTATGTCACCTGTCTTTGGAATCTTCTAGAAATGATTGCATAATCACGCTTTCCTTGAGAAGTCTCCCGAGAGATGATAAAACCTTGGCTGTTCCTTGTCCCTTGGCTTTCATGCTGACTCCGCCCACATCTACCTCCCCAGAGCCAGCAACACTTCCTTTCGCTGTCTCTTCATAATTATTTAGAAACACCTTTTCCTGTAGTACTGAAAAACAGCACAGACACAAGCAGGAAAATATTGTTCAGGCTTTTTATTGAGGGGAAATAAGCATTTGGATACTTGGTTTTGTTATTTAAATTACTTCACGTGCATATAATCTTTTATCTTTTGATGTTTCACTTATAAATCGGAATAAAAAAAAAGCATGCATTCTCATGTATGTATGTTTATATATGTGCGTGTATGAAATATTCAATGAGATTGTCAGGCGAAAAAACATTTATTTGCACATGACAAGTGATCAGCATGAGCACTTAGATGCAAAGCTGATGAGATTAAATTCTCCTCCAACTACATCACTGCATTCATGATTCCTTCAGTGTGTGTGCTGCCCCAGTGTCATGCTCCCACCTCCATAATTCACTGTGAATGTGGAGCTTTAGCATCATGTGTGATGAATTCTTAAGAAATAGTTCTGTTTTTGTTTTGTCTGAGATGTGAGATTTTGTCTGGTTAATGTCTTTCTGTGTTTATTGCTTAATGTTATCTGGGTCACTGCTATTCCTGCTGCTTTCTGGTCACCTTGCAACTCTTTTCAAGTGTTTTCTTTCTTACCTTCCTAATCATTAGATTGTGGTGTGACGTTGTGTGTTGCTCACCTGTGTGGGAACGATTAGCTATGATTCCATGAACTTTCTACCTGCATTGTTATGGAACAAATTGTAGTGATAAGGATGTTTAACTATGGCTCTGTAGACTTTTTCATTTGAGTGCTGTTGATAAATGCTGTCGATAACTTTAGAGACCTCCATCTCTTCACCATTGCTACTTGTTTCTAATCTACCCCAAAACTGGCAGTGTGACAAAGTTTCCCAATGAGAGCAGGTACAATATTTTTACGTGGGTTCTCTTTATCTAGTTTTCTGATCACATTTCAGCTCAAGATTGTGCAGAAATACAGAAACGTGTAAAGGGTTCACAAACTTTTTAACACCACTGCACGTAGTCAAATACCTTCACTTTAACACCGGTGCCTAGAACAGTAACTGCATAGTGTAGTTCATCATATTAACTATGGACTACCAGAATAGGCTTTCAAAATAACTTTATTGTCTAATTTTAAATGAATGTACAATTAGATTTTTAAATATAATCTTTTTTTAGCTTGAACAGTGTGCTTTCTTTAAAATACATGCCACTTGGTTTCACAGTGTATTTTCTAATGCAGAAAAATCTATACAGTTGTAAGTGTGAATTAAGTGTCCAAATAATTTTTGGGGCTACTGTATGTGTGTGTGTGTGTGTGTGTGTGTGTGTGTGTATTTCGACATTGACAAAGTTCTTGTTATTATTACAGCTTTGTGTAGGTACCTGGATGAATAGGCTTTCCCAGGAGCAGATCATTGAGAGTGAAGTCTGTGGCTTTGTATTTGGTTCTCTGCCAGAACCGTGTTCCTGGACACTTGATCACCACTGCAAGTGGTTTCAGTTTTTCTGAATCATTCAGTCGGGAAACAGCAATCAGCGAGCCATCTTGGTCAGTCCGGTGAAGCAGGCTACGTGTGAGGTTTTCAAACATCTGCTCTCAACACACACGGTGTTTAAATTTGTGAGTCATGAAAAACCATACTCCAGAGACTAAGCTATTACATAATCTGGTTCAAAAGGTAACGTCCTCCTATCTAAACTATTATATAACGTTTCCGCATTTACACTATATGGACAAGGACACCTGACCATCTCACCTCACCCATATGTGGTTCTTCCCAAAAACTGTTGCCTCAAAATCTGAAGTACACAACTGTACAGCACGTCTCGGTGTATAGCATGAGAAGGTCAGTGCAGGTAACAAACTGTTACACTAATTAACCTGACTGGATAATGGAAACTGAAATGACTGGATATTAAGCGTAGCTCATTTGCCTGTTTAGCATGCAGTCATTAGTTGGATGGGAGGAGAGACCTTTGAGATTTATAAGGGATACTTTAAAGATTTCAATAAAGGTTTGTTTTTATTTCTGGAAATGAAGCGATGAATCAATGCCATCAATACTCTAGTATTATATGTATATACACCAATATGCTAAAAGTAATACTTAAATGGAGTAAAAGTATTACACTAGTATTACAAGTGATTTCACCCTTGTAGTAAGAAACTCATCAAACGTCTGGGCCCTACACGTAACGGGCTCCGTCAGCACTCTTCCTCTATTGATCACACGCATCCTTTCAAGCTAGATTTTTCTTGGTTTTTTTTTAAATGAACAATTAAGCCAACACATGAACACATGTATCTGTAGTATTTATTAGGATGGTTAGAAAGGAACCGTTCATCCCACATGCAATAATAATCTGTTACATGTGCTGAAGGCTGCTCAGTTTGAAATCTCGCACCTCCTTTCTCAACTGCAGCCTACAATTACTGTGAAATGTTTACTCTATTTTATATTATATTAGTTATGACACTGATTACTTAGAAATAAAAAAAAATGTTTTTTTATAAGCAAACTTTCCATTCCAGGCTTTTCTCCCCCCACAGGGGTACTGGGGCACTTGGGTAGTTAGTCTCCTGTGTCACCTGCACCGATAGATGTTTGAGCTCTTGGAAAACAGCATGCAACAGATTACATACACTACTTCCTCCATCTAATGATGGTTCCATTACAAATAACGGGAAAGTAGTTAAAGCTACTAAAGTTAGCTAAAGTTACCAGCCCAGACCGTAGACAAAACGTAGACTTAATGTATAATTAACCACTGAAGTGCTTTCCTGGTGAAAATCAGGCTTTCCCAGACACTCAGGATGGTTTTTAATGCACAATTAAAGGACACAGAAAAGAGCCATCAGTACGCAGCACGAGACACTTGATCAAAGCCTAGCACTGACAATTAACATCCGGGTATTAAAGTTAGACTACACAATATAAGGCTAACAGCTGATGAATTATACAAACTAATGACATTTAATCAAACGGAGTGCTTATTCCCAATATTTAAATGTTTTACAGTGTACCTTGTGTATAGGGCCCCCGGGCTTCTGATGATGACGTGGAAAAAAAGAATAAAATATCAGCAGCGCCACTGAATTAAAGCTCCAATGATTTCCTTTCTACAGATTTCTCCCACAGCACGAGACACAACTTGATTGTTCGGAATAAATGCTGCAAGGCTCGCGCGCAGCTGCTGAAGCCCCGCGTCGCGTCCCAGCGCCAGGCAGCCTCAGGGCGTTCAGCCTGCGGTAGGAGCAGCTCCAGCGCTGAACTGCAGCACTTCTGCTTCCGGGATGTAGTACTAACCGCAGACGCACGCGTCTTTCCTTACTTATGCACTTTTCTCAACAGGCCCGATCACATGATCGCGTCCGTTAACGCAAGTACACAAATAAGGAAACAGATTTGTCACCCCGTCGCCAGTACTGTATCAGATCATCAGGTCTAAAGGACAGCATCATGAAATTACACTCACCGAGCACTTTATTAGGAACACTACACTAATGCTGCACGGGGTCTCCTTTGCTCCCTAACAGCCTCCGTTCTTCCTGCCATGGATTCCTGCCAACAAGATGTTGGAAACATTCCTTTGAGATGTCTCCATGTCTGCATTCCCACAGAGTTTTCGGGAGCACTTCAGGTTCTACCACATCCCAAAGGTGTTCTTTTAGCTTCGTATCTGGTGACTGAGAACGCCACTAAAGAACACTGAACTCAGTGTCATGTTCAGAAAACCAGAGACACTTAGACACGGTGCGTTGTCATGCCATTACAAGATGAGTAAATGAAGGGATGCACATGATCAGCAACAATACGAAAATAGCCTCTGTAATTCAAGCGATGATTGTCTGGCCCAGAGTGTGCCAAGAAGATATTCCCCACACCACTACACCACCTCCACCAGCCTGGACTGTATGGAAATACTTTGCCTTATATAGACAATTTTCCCCCCTCAGTTTCAATTAGATTATAGTAATGAAAAGTGCTTTAATATTTAATTTTTTTCAAACATGAAATTGACTGTAGAAGATTATTCAGCTGGCATCCAGTGATATCAGATGTAAACTTGTGGATTTAGCAAAGCTGCTGAAAGAAGAAGCTGTGGTTTTGTTCCTTAAGGCTGGTGTTTGCAATGAAGTAGACCAAGTTATCATGCTTGCCATGGGTGTGTGAATATGCAGAAATTAAAATATGGATTCCAGGATGTTGACAGCATGTTAAAGCAGTATGGCAAATGACAGAGATGCACAAGCCAAAGCAGCTGATTGATTTTGTGTGTGTGTGTGTGTACATAATTCCAAATGAACAAGGTGATTTCACAATTTAAGAAAAAGTGTTACCTTCATTGTGGATCATAATGTCATAGATTGGAAAATAAAAGAGGAAAAAGTTGTGTAAAACATGGCAAACCCAAGTCTTCTTCCTGCAGGGTACACGTTACATGTCTGCATGCCAGATAAGATCACAGGAAGAAGAGTGCAGTCATTATAATAAATCTATTAAATATATAGTGGCACAGTGGCACAGCAGGAAGCATTAGGTGCTTTCAAACCGGAGGAACTTTTTCATAGTTCTCAGAGCTGTTGGAGGAAGGACCCCCTTTTTTGTGTGTCAGCACTGGAGGAACTATGGAAGATCAGTTCTTAGAACCCCATTTTGAAGGATTCTTTAGCTCCTACTTCAGCACTTCCAAGCACAAGTGGGACCACAAGTGACATACATGTACGTTTACGGGTCTAACACAGGAGCCAATGCAGCACAACCTCCTTTTAAAAAAATCAGAGTCAAACAACAACCCTTAATGTAGAAATACAGAAAGAAAACAGACAAATGGACCGACAGTGAAGTCCAGGATTTACTGAGGAAATACCACCCAGTCTTGATGTGTCTAAGCGAGATATAAAAATCTTAATTAAACTCAATGTTCTTGTCCATGGGTTTTTTCTATCACATAAGAAAATCTGTTATAAAATAATAATCCACACTAACATGTTAGGTAAACATATTTTATGCAATCAACTATTTTCCACCACAAATTCACTCTTTATAATGTAAATTAAATACTTTTCTGACAGCATGTAGCACTTCCTGGTCTCCCCCATTCTACAGCACAGTGGAATGATCCTCTCTATAGAAACATGCGACTGAAACAAACACGAATATGGACAAGTGTAAATCCGAATGCTGCTAGTTTGCTTTTACAGCAACACAAGAACAATGGTGGACAAGAAGTACATGCATGTTAAAGCTCTAATATGTAGTTGATTTGCAACCGCCTGATCCCTTACCCATCCCTTTCCAAGCGTGTATTAGAGTGTACGGTGGACCATGCTTTTTCCATGCTATATAAGAAGTATGATTCTCCATTTTACAAAATTTGGGTTCTCAAAGCAGCTTCACAAAAGTATATAAATTCTGAATATAAACTTATGAATCTATACATTTATATATATATATCCCTAATGAGCAGACTGTGGCGACAGCGGCAGGAAAAACCCCCTGACATGGCAAAAGGCAAAATGGCAAAACCTTGAGAGGAACCAGACTCCCATCCTCATTTGGGTCACACTGTAGAGTGCAATTACACTAACACACTTTAATACTAGGGTCAGGTTTAAAGTGCAAGACTGTTCGTGGTGATTCGAGTCCTATGCCATTGTAGCAGAACCGCTCATGTCAACAGCAGTTCAACGGCATCATCACAGTTCTAGGAGTATGTTTGATTCCTCTTCTTTCTTCTTCATTACCTTCCTTCCTGTGCTTCCCTCCCATCAACTGTTCCTTCCGGATTCATGCTGCTGCTTGTAAAACCACAAAACATGGAAGGCGCTCTCTAGAGGTTTGCCCGTTCTGGGCCACTGTAGTGGCGCAACATGGCGGCTCCGTAGACGTGGACCCGCTCCCTGTGTAGGTATAAAGGGCTCCTTCTAAGCTTATGCAAACACAACGATTCGTAGTTACAGCTAATTATACACTAATGAGGACATACTGATGAATACTATATTGCATTTCTGCTAATGGATCCCAATGAACCCTACATGGGGGACCTTTAAAACAAACAAACTAGCGACATTGCTATACCAACTGGTAGCCCGATTACATGACTTCAGCATTCCTACTGGTGGTGCAAATGCAAACAGAAAAAAAGCTGATCCAGTCCTGGTTCAATCCTGAGCTCGGATTTCTAGGTGTTTTGGTAATTCACTGCATTTTCTATGTGAAGCTAACTGCTATGCTCAGCTGAATGCTGGTGAAGAAAACTGTATTAAGAGTTTGGGAAAAGTAAATGTAGTATTGACAAATGTGTGTAACCAAATTTGGGATTTGCTGGTATAATCTCAAGTCTGAGTCAGACCCCAACCATGAGACGGAAAAACCTCTATGGTAACATGTGGTACATCTAATTGTGACTCCCTCCAGGGGAAATGGAAGGAGAATGAATGCATATTTGTGACATAGGAATCAAAACTGTATGGCGATGATTTATACCTTGGTTTGTTTGTTTTTTTGTACTAAGTTGCAACATGACACTGGAAGAATAGAAAAATACACAGTGAAAACACAATTGCTAAGTAATACAAAATGCAAGGCATTGCATTTTTATTGGTTCAAAGTTTTTGTGTTTCAGGCATGTAGAACTGCTGAAGCAACAATATGACCTGGATGGAATAACTGCTATGCCTATTGCTCTCCGGGTACCTTTAGATGTCCTCTGCCCATGGACCTCACAAACACTGACTTTCAGCATAGTGAAAACTCACATCTGCATCACATACAACATGATTTGAAAGTGCAGTGGTACATTATTGGTGAGTTATGTGAAAGTCACTGTATTAATGAAGATGTATTTGTTTGGATTTGTGGTGGTCAAGCAACAGACATCACCCAGCAGCAATTCTCCCCATTAGGAAACCACAGTGCTGACGGCACCAATAACTTGTGGGCCCTTTTCACGACTGTAAAAATTGTGAATTCCTGTATGCAATAAAATGACTATATTTGTACACAACCTACAATATGATTTTGACATAATAAGGCACTATCTGCATGGTATTTGTGCAAACTAAATGGACTTGTATAATTGTTAATAAAAAAGCCAGTGAAGGCCAGTCGGAATAAAACCATGTTTGGTCTTAGAGAAAATGAGCAATAGTGAGAGGGAAGTCCCAGTCTGGTCACCAGAGGACGGGGAACTCCAGTTTGCAGAAGCCGGGGTCTTCCCTCAAATGCCAGTAAGTACCACTGCTGATCCACGAGTCATCTTCAGACCACCTAATAATAAAAACAAAAAGAGATTCATTTATGTTCTTTTGGCATAGCTACTGTTTTCAAAATGCTTGCCTGTTCTGAGAGTTTAATCTAAACATTTCTATCATTAATATCTGCAGCATTTATTGTATTTTATTGCTTTTCATTACCATGTCTTAAGAAAGAACACGTTTTTGTAGATGCCATCTACATCTGATCCATGTGAAATCCTCACCAGGCTAAGGGGAAGTGTAATGCCGTTTGACTTTCCCAACACGCAGCTTGTTCAGTGGAGCACATGATGCTTAGTCATTTATGTTTAGTTCAGTCTTTAACATAGCAGATCATGAACCGTCATCAAAAGTCTTAGATCAGATTTGCTAAATTTAAGGTAGTGGACACGGAACCAAGTACAAATGAATAGATTTTTATATATATTATAATCTCTCAGGAACACAGTTCACCAGTGTGGTATAGTGATGGGGTTGGTAAGGGAGCGGCTAAAAAGTGCATGACCCGGGCAACTATCTAATACCCTACCCAGATTATAGCTTATAGATTATAACACGTCACTTTCATACGACTTACGTTAAAATACTCTGTTAGCATCCCACATGCATGTTAATGTCTCCGTCACACACACACGTTTTTGTATACATGTGTGCGCGCATGTTTGTATATACGTGTGTGTGCATGCATGTTTGTATATATGAGTGTGCGTGCATGTTTGCATGTTTGTATGTGAGTGTGTGCATGTTTGCATGTTTGTATACACGAGTGTGTGTGCATGTTTGTATACACGAGTGTGTGTGCATGTTTGTATACACGAGTGTGTGCATGTTTGTATATATGAGTGTGTGTGCATGTTTGTATACACGAGTGTGTGCATGTTTGTATATATGAGTGTGTGTGCATGTTTGTATATATGAGTGTGTGTGCATGTTTGTATGTGTGTGTGCATGTTTGTATGTGTGTGTGCATGTTTGTATGTGTGTGTGTGTGCGCATGTTTGTATACAGTATTGTTCAAAATAATAGCAGTGCAATGTGAATAACCAGAATAATCCAGGTTTTTAATATATTTTTTATT